>JAULAV010007116.1:0-164967 GCA_030789695.1 Scilla litardierei
AAGAGAGAGAGGCAAATGGGATTCCGACTGTGAAAATTTCAGGGGAAAAAGTGCAGCGAAACATAACCCTAAGAGAGATGGGGGGAATTGGGATTTCGACTGTGAAAATTTAGGAGGGAAAAGCGCAGCAAGCGCAGGATTAATTCAGCCACGCTCAACTGCCTGTATTTTGGACGAAACTTTTGCCTATTTGCCACGAATCTGGTCGTGGCAGATGTGATTCGTGGAAGATGAAGATGTGATCCGTGGCTAAAAGCATCTACTACAGGTTGGGGCTCGGAACCCTTAGACGACGGTCACTACGAGCAGTAGCTGTCGTCCCTGTTTCAGAATCATCATAACGTGATCGACCCTTTGACAAAAACATCATTGGGTTTACATTGGCTGTGTCAGTGATGAACTCTGTTAGCCGTAGTCCCTTCGTCAAGACTGTGTTCTTGTTGGCCTAGGGTATGGTTTACTGTCAACCCTATTAGACAACATTGGTCAGTATACGGCGGTCTTTATTGTATACACGTTGTACTTCTTACAACGCACCCCGGCCGAGGATTAACATAAAGACCGTACTGAGCCTGTAAAACTAACTTCCCTTTAACGGAAGTGACGAATCCCATCTTAGTCATCTACTCACCTCGAGAGCTTCAGGTGCAACTCAACCTAAGATCTTTCAGCAGGCCTAGCCTCGAAGCTAGATCATAGGTCTAAGCTACACCGTTCACTCACAGGTTTGTACAAATGAGTTCAGGTCATAAGGACCAGTTAACCTATCATCACCCTAGTGTTATTAAAGACAGTTAAGTTAAAGTCAACCATTTAATAACTCTTAAGTGGTCGTTCAGTGAACTCATTCTCTAATGAGCACCTGTGTCTCGTCTCCGACTTCACCAAGTCGAATGACTATGAGATCATCATTACCCTAAGGTAAGACTAAGACACAATGGTCTATCCGATGTGTCGATATCCAGTTCTCGACACATCTTTGACCACGAACCGTTTAAGAATTACGTTCTATTCGGTCACTTACTTACTCATAATCGAGATTTCATCTAGATACGTAAGGACCTAACTATAAGTCTATGGATATTATCTAAGTATATTAATACGAACTATTTATACTTAGAATAATAGTTACCATATACGGTATGAACAAGACGTATACTTATGGATAAATACCTTATGGGCAAATATTCTCCTACACCTTCTTCATGTTCACAACAAAAGTAGTGAATATTTGCATTTCATCCAGCAAGACAAAATACAATTGTATATAGTAGATTATTAAAATGAGGAAGGAAAAAAAAACTATTTTCCATTTAAAAGAAACAAACATTGAACATAACTAATAACATTTTGGTTTAAGAGAAGGAAGTAGGCGAAGGAATGAATAAGCCTTTTAAAGGTTAATATCTCCAATGCCATACAAACGGTAGATTAAAGTCGATCTGGACATTTGCGGCTCCCTCTCCAAAATAGCAATCAATTCCTTGGTAGAGATAACTCGATCAACTTCTGGATAAGACATTGCTCCATGTCTCTTGCCTAGTATTCTCACCCTCCTATCACATCAAAACAGAAGAAGTACCAAAATTTCTCATGTCAGCACTGCCACATCCAAGTTACATAATCAAGTTACAAAATTATCAGTTATTTCTACATCAAAATGATTTCCATCTTAGAAGTTAAAAGTGCTCATGCTGAGACCTAAACAAAATGACTTGGCAAGTGATTTAGGCACCTCATGATTTCCGTTCAACCCACAGATAAAATGACAACAATGGTTGATGAAAAATTATTTGGCATCCATTGATTCCCACGAAAGCGAGGGAAAATATGATACTTTTATCTAAAAATTGCATTCTCACGCTTGCTACCTAAGGATACTAAAACAAGCAAGAGCTAGAATAATTTGTATCTATATTGTTTATCTAATCAGTGATAACTTTCACTAATCTGATGGTAATTAACTGAAACAAAACAAATGTGCAAGTACACCCTGGGGGAAAAAGAACTGTATCAAGAGAGAAGAAATCATCGATACTAACCATGCATGGAAGCAGCAGCACCTTTCTTTCCAGCATGACCCCTTGAATTTCTTCCAACAGTTGAAGGTCCTTTGTGGTTCTATCATGTTGGCTATTGAATGTCTCATCTAGTATCCCTTCTCATTTCTGTCGTGCTTGCTCAACCATAAGCTGCCATTTCGAAAGCATATCATCGCCCCCAACAACAGCTCGGGCAGCAACATTTGCAGCTGTGGCTCTCATTTTATCATCTTCTTCTTTGTTGGCCTGCATGCACATGATTTAAAGCTTGAAAGTAAATACATGAAACACAATTATCCCACCTAACATCAATTAATTCAATCAATTCTACCTTGCTAGTTTTAGATCGTCCTTCATCCTGCTCTGCATCTGCGCCAGTGTTTCCCTCTGTCCGCACATCCAAACTCGTTATGTCCATGTGCATATTTGATAACTTAGTTTCATGAAGAAAAAGAAACTAGATTTTTTTCTTTATATCATTTCTCTTCCGAATCTTGCAATAATACCCTTTGATATTTCTAAGCACTATGATGAACTGTTGACAAGTTAAAAATATAATTAACAATTTTTTTTCCAGTATACATGTTAACTATCCTTAAACAACTAAAAGGTATAAAAGGATGTTTTAGATTTTGCTGTTGGTATTACTTGTTCATACAGCTGGATATTTAGCTTTGTGATTATGTTTAGCATCTGATTTGGATATACTTCTAGGGGTGCATATGTTTGGATATATGACAAATACATAAACAAGCTGATGTGGCTCTGTTATCTGTATGACAAATGAGATGAAACATGGAGGCAAGTCACGCTATGTGTATGCTAATTTTTTGAAAACAGTTACATATAAAGTTAAAAGGAGGAACAAATGTAAAAAAAGAAACTTTAATGATGTTAGTTAGAATCACATATAGTTGTCTTTTTTAATCTTCATTTTTCTTCTTTACTTTTCATATTGCATTTGGCTTTTGCTTTATACATGTTGGACTTAATGGTAATAATAATCCTTCATAACCATATGAATCACTTTGTTTATAATTACAGATTCTGCAACATCCTTATAACTCGCATCCAAGTTGGATTCTGTAATTCTTTAATACAATGTGTAATTCTGTAATTATAATTATATTTTTACTGATAAATTATAATTCCATACATAGTAAGACATTTTGATGGAAACACATCAATCAAGATGACATACCTCTGAGTTTGGCTCATTCACTAGACGTAATGCTGATTCAGCTTCTTGGAGAAGATTCATCTGAAAGCATGATAGTGTAGACAAGTAGCGGGATTGTGGCATTCTTGTTCCTTCATGGACAATAATATAAAATGGAATACATTAACTTGGACATTGTAAGTTGTAAACAATAAAATTTCAGAAGTGATCTGTAAAAACTGACAGGAACTTTAAACTGAAGGAGACGAAGAAATCATGTCACGTATAATTTGAACAGCAGCAAGTCCAACTAAATACGGCCAAGCAATGGTTCCCTAGTGCATATGTAATTCCAAAATGCCACTATATGGATCGACAAAATGTCTGCTAAGGTAACTGGTGAAATATGAATATACAAATGGATATCATATCACTAATGAATAAGTAGAATGTATATCAACTACCTTTCAAAATATGATATGCACAGTAAGCCTGTTTGTTCCTGAGATAACAAGTTGCCAGCAGTTGCAAATTTAGCTGCATTCAAGATTAACAATGAAAACCAGTTGAGCACTCCAAATTTAAGTAAACCCCAGCAAAGATGCAGCCAGCTTCAGTAGAGAGATTTGTTCTGAGTTAACTCAAAATCAAGCCAGTTTCGAGTATTTATGTACTCACCCCACTCAGCAGGGAACAAGTCATTAGGAGATTTGTTCTGATTAAACTCTGTCACAAAAATCAAGCCAGTTCCTCGGATCTTTAGTCAGAAAGAACTGTATGTATTAGGAACTAGACGCCATTTTCTAGTTATAGGAATCAATGTTTGGGAGAAGTTAGAAATTATTTACCTCTCTAATAATTGGACTATCGGCGAAGGATCTGATCGGTTCTTGGAACCTCGGAGATATTGACAATACATGTTCAGTGATATTTCTTTCCCTAAAAATGCACAATATGTAAGAAAAAGGTGTGTGATAGAAACAAATCAAAAGAGATACGGTTGAAGAAAATGTGCATACTTATAAATCTTATGTGCTTCTAAGGCAATAGAGCAAGTTGCTGGATGCCTAGAGTACGTAAATCGATAAGAAAATGAACCTGAAGGTTATATCAAGATGACAAAGAAAAAAACCACAACCAAATGTTAGTGCATACCAAGTAATAGAACTCAAGGAAGCATGAAGAACACCTAGTATATGCAAACCAAGCTTGTTGCTTAAAGAATGTACGACTTGTGCAATTTTTGGGCTGATAAGAACATGGATCGAAATTGTACCAAGAACTCCTTTTTTGCATATCACAGATGTCATCAATCAATTTTTGTTATTTACATTCCCATTTTTCGCATCTCATAGAGGCCATCCATCAATTTTTGTCAATATTTCATGTTTCCCTTCATCGATAACATCAAGAAGGATGAGCTCCAGGGGTGAGCCAGATTGTCTTCTATCAATGAATATATTCTAACATGCAAGATACCAGCTTGATCATATAAATTGAATAACACTGAAGATCAAGTAGGCATAAATCATTGTGAACAATCAAACTTCGACATGTGCACAAGCTCTTGAGCAATCTAACCACCCAGGCTTCTACATTATAATGCTAGTTTTGATTTCTCTCACATGGGTATTTCGTGGATTCTTCCACCCAAAAAAATTGCAATCTTTGATTAATCCTTGAGTTCATAGAAATTATTATATAGAAACAAAAGCAATAGAATGTATAGCAACGATACCTATCAGCATCATGAATTTTCGCACAACGGGTTCTCGCAATCTCCCATTCTGACGAATATAAGCGGCCAAGTCCCCACCTTCACAAAACTCCAGAACTAAAAAAACGTAGCCATCAACCTAGTAGAAAAAAGGGGGACGAAACTGGCTTAATGAATTTTGCAAGAATCGGGACCGTTATGAAATTTTTAAACCCAAATTCAGACCTAAAGTACGTCAAGGAGGGATGATGTTGGGATGGCGAACCTTGGCGAGGAAATTCAGCTCTCAGTCCAAACACTCCCTCAGTTTTCTACTAAGCCCAGAGACGCGGACCTGCTTCAAGAGGACATCCTGACCCTTGGATCGATCGATCGCCCTCCACATGGTCGAGAAAGACCCTTCTCCACCGATCCTCGCTTTTACATCGTAATCTCCGATTGTGAACGACGATGACGAAACTAATGCTTTTTCCATCAACTCACTGTCTTGGCCACCGAGCCTCTCAACGGCGTGGACGAAGCAGAGGTGGAGATCGAGCGTCCACCGGAGCCTTTCTTGGATCGGTTGTACTGACGGACGGATCTTGCGGAGCTGGCCTTCCTCTCGCTCTCATCCACACAAAAAGGGGAGAAGGGGGCGCCGCCCCTCCTCCGCCACTCCCCTCCACATGGGAGGAGCAGGGGCGGCACCCCCTCCTCCACTTAAAATAGATGAGGGGAGGGGGCGACGCTCCTCCCCTCGTTTTGTTGGCTGCTGAGGAGGGGAGGGGTGGAGGATGGGGCGACGCCCCTCCTCTCGTTTTGCCAGCAGCCGCAAAACATAACCATAAGAGAGGGAGGCAAATGGGATTCGGACTGTGAAAATTTCGGGGGAAAAGTGCAGCGAAACATAACCCTAAGAGAGATGGGGGGCAATGGGATTTCGACTGTGAAAATTTAGGAGGGAAAAGCACAGCAAGCGCGGGATTAATTCAGCCGCGCTCAACCGCCTGTATTTTGGACGAAACTTTTGCCTATTTGCCACGAATCTGGTCGTGGCAGATGTGATTCGTGGAAGATGAAGATGTGATCCGTGGCTAAAAGCATCTGCAACTGATTTAATCCGTGGAAGATGACGATCATCTGCCACAGAATTTGTCTGTGGCTGATGTTTCGTGGCATCAGCCACGTAAAGGCCACCGCAGATTATTCAGTGGCAATTATTCAAACATCTGCCACGGATTTAGTCCGTGACGAATGTTCTGTAAAGCTGTTTTCTACTAGTGGTGCATGTTCTGCTTCTCTATTTCCCTCTCCTTTTCCTCTCTCATCACCCCCTCTTCAGGATACCTGGGAAAAAGTGGGTGACAAGACTACAACAACCTTCTTCCCCATCGAATATTGTGGTATCAATTTAGCAAACGAAATATGAATGCAAACACAACAACAATTCTGAAAATACAAGAGGCACAGATTTTAGCATGGTCCAATTAAGAATCAAGCTACTCCAACTGTTTCAGGGTGGTTCGTATCACCAGCATTCTGAAACGATCCACTATCTTGATCAGAAGAAATCCACGAGCTTTACAGCGACTCCTTCATCTTCATCTCGTGAGCAATAACTTGGGAGATCCAAGCCATCACAAACTCATAACGAAGAAGAAAAGAGCAAAAGGAAGACCTAAGAACCCTAGACTCTCACAAGCTCTATGCTTTTCTTCTCTCCTTTTCTATCTAAGCCATCTTTCTTTCTATTCCAAAAAAAGGCAGTCGTCCTCTCTAGTTTTTGTTTCACAGCTCACTGATTTTTTTACCTTACTCTCAAACTATCGGTCACCCAAGATGATGAGTTTGGCTGTCCTTTAATACCCCCAACAACCACGGGCCCATCTGGGCTGTGCAGCCCTGATGAAGACTTCAGTAACAATTGTGGTTTTGAGCTCGTTTTGGATGCGCCTATAAGGCGACCATAATTAAGATTCTATTCATCACAAAGTTACATCGGGATAAACTAGATGCTAGGCTGGGATAAACTAGATGCTAGGCTGCACACGATGTGGGAAGAGGTGAAAGATGTATCAATTTATTAAGGCATAATCCCATGGGTTGCATGTGGACACCGAGAACATTAGGCTAAATTATATATGCCCAAATTCACATCAGCAGAGAACACACACACACACACTGTGATTGAGGTGCTGGTACAGAGACTCGGAGCCCCACAATTTTGGAATAGCATGCAACTTGCAGGCTAAAAAGACAAATATCTATCATCAAAATAAATAAACTTCTACTTGTTGTATAAAATTAGTGAGCCTATGGCCATTTTTTATTGCACTCTTTCACTCTTCCCTTCCGTTAAATTACATGCATTATGCTCTTCTTCCATCTTACTTATCCTTTGCCTTTTCAAGTAATAGAAATGGCTTCCTTCTTACTTATCCTTGCCACCCTCATGGTATTATGCAAGGAAGACCACCCACCATTTTCTCTACTTCGGTTTCTTGCTTGTTCTCGTCGCCGTAATTAACATGTGCATAATTTCCTGCAGGTTGGAGTTGCATCAAGACACGGGATTAATGCAAAATACTGTGCGGTCTTGGAGAAAGACATGCTGCCCGGCACAAAAGTAAACATGCACTTCATGAGGACCACCGCTGGCTACGGTCCCACCTTCCTTTCCCGGCAAGCGGCCACCTCCTTACCCTTCTCTTCGGCCCAACTCCCTGCAATACTCACTCACTTCTCCTTGGAACCCAACTCCCCTAAAGCCGACTCCATCAAGCAGACCCTGCACGAATGCGAGATGCCTGCTGCAGACGGAGAGACCAAGTACTGTGCTACATCTCTCGAGTCCATGGTCGAGTACGTGACGTCCAGCCTCGGCACTCGTGATGTTTTGGCCCTGTCGACTGTCATGTCCAAAGAGGGCGCACCACAACAACTGTACACTATTGTGCCCTCTGGTGTGAACAAGTTGTCCGGGTCTAATTTTGTGGCATGTCATGCTAGAAAATATCCGTATGCGGTGTTTTACTGCCACACAACGCAGGGAATCACGGCGTACAAGGCATCGATGGTGGGGGAGGACGGGACGAAGGCGGAGGCGGTGGCGGTCTGCCACACGTCGATAGCTGGGCCCGATTCAGGGAGTTACTTGAGTGGCCTAAAGATTCAGCCTGGGACAGTCCCAATATGCCACTTCCTCCCACAGGATCATGTTGTGTGGAGCACCAACAAGTGATGTTGTATTGTGTCTGTGTCCATGCTGCAGCATGGTAAGCTAGTGAAGAATGTTGTGTTGTTTGCTACTTTGTATTCAAGTTATGTATTGCGAAATAAATGTTGACCTGATGAATGGTGATTTCTTGCACCTTTGCTCAGTTTGATTTGAAAAAGAGCTAGCTGCTAAACATATATACCAATAAGAGTGCTTTTACAATAGTTAAGTCGAGTTCATGAATACCGAGTTTACTACTGTTTGATCTCAGCTGGGGATCAGCTCATGTTCTATGCATATAATTGGATCACTAAGTCCATTGATCAATGGTGATTCCTCCTTACAACCTGAAATTTTCAGTGAAACTTCTTTTCGTTTTAAAACCACGTATCTCTATGCCCGAGGAATCAAGGGAACACTCCCTCTATTTGTGTTGAATCACCTTTGCATGTAACACACTTTAGGTGATGTTGAGAAAGAAACACTTCTTTCTCAAATCAAGTATATTGGCATAGAAAATGACGATTTGAAAACCAAGAATCTTGATTTAGAATCATATATTTCTGCACTAACTTTGGAATACGACGAGGAATCCCAAAAATATCAAAATTTTGTGACATCCAGGGATTGCCTCAATGATTTGCTTAAATAACAACATCCGACAAATCATCATGTATGTCTGGATTATATCTCAAAGGTTGGTTCCCAACCCACCACCTCTTCTTTTTCTGCACATAATTGGGTGCACCGTTTTTTGGGAGGGGCGCGATTTTCTTCAGTTTTTTTGCATCTTCTTCCTTTATAATTAGTCTTGGAGTAGGAGTATGGTTAGGATATATTTTATTCGGTTTTCCTTCTTTGGTGTAAGCTTGTAATTGAAGATTTTGTATCGCAACCTCATTGAGCTAAGTGTTTTCATCTCTTTTATCTGTTTTCTATTTGTTCCTTGTTATTTTATCTAGGTCCGGGTTGATATCTATTAGGGGATGAATATGGATTGAACCAATTGTTTAGCTATTGAATCACCAATTAGGGTTTTGCAATTAGGATGATTGTTATCAACACAAATTGATCTCCACAATTTAATTGCTAACGATAGTTAGGGCAAATCTAGAATTTTCGATCCCTATGTCAATTTACATTATCTATGTCGCCAACGATAGTTGGGCATAGACTAGAGCACTCCTATCAATGACCAGAGTTCTATCTATGATAGTGGCATGAACGATGTTTGGGAAATATTGTCGAGCGGCTTGCACTCGTCGTGTGACGGTGACCAACGATAGTTGGTTTTGTCACACGAGGGGTAGTCCTATAATAGCATCACGAGAGTGGGGCATAGGTGATAACAACAGGTGTGGAAACTTCACCCTAGGATCGATTCGATGACTAGAGAACGAGTTCATTCCCATGTTCAACTTGCATTAAGAAGATACTTAGCCCTAGAGCCTTTCTTTATCTTTATATCTCTTTATATAAAACACCCATGTAGCTAACCATAACTTAGGATTGGCTAGTATTCGGTCAGACAAACTTCCTGTGGATCGACCTGTTAGTGCTACGACAATGATGTTTACTTGCAGTTACAAATATTAAAATGAATACATCAGTTAGCATGTATGCGGGTTCTTCTGATTTGGGACATTCTGAAGCTCAATCTACTTGCTCTCCTCCTCTAGGAAGCAATCACATACATCTATGTGCTTCGTTCTCGAACTGTAAGCCCGATACTTTGCAATATGAATAACGCTCTGACTATCGCTGAAAACCAATGACAATCTCTGCGGTATCCTCAAATCATCTAGCAGACATCTCAGATACTTGGCCTCCTTCACCTCTTCAACTACGTTAATCAACTCGGCCTCTCTGGTTGAAAACGCAACCACCGACTGTAGGACTGATCGCCACGACACTGCTGCGGTACAAAACGTAAACACGTAGCTTGTTGTCGATCTTTATTTCTCCCTGTCACCAGCATAGCCTGAATCACAATACCATATCAGCATCACACCGTCACCTCTGCCAAAATGCAACCCGACACCAGCCATGCCTCTCAGATTTCGCAATATCCACTTTATGGCCTGCAAATGCTCCTTGCTGGGGTTTGACATGTATCTACTCACTACTCCCATGGCATGTGTAATATCTGGATGTGTACAAACTATCGCGTACATCAAGCTTCCAACAGCACTAGCATATGGCTTCTGAGACATAGCCTTCTTCTCATCCTCGGTGCTCGATGACTGCAATGCTGAAAGCTGAATGTGAGCTCTAAGAAGTGTAGCCACGGGTTTTGCACTCTCCATTCCATAACGGAGTAGTACCTTCTCAATTTTAGCGTTGACTCGTCTGAGAATTACATTATTGTATACTTTTTATAGAAAACACACCAAGATTCACGCATTGACTGCCTATTACTTGGAGTATTGCTTTGTATCTTAATATCACTTCTTATTGTATCTTTATATTACTTCTTATTGCATGAAATGTGTATTAAACTTCCAGGTTGAATAAATTGATTGTCGTTTGATATGAATAGATTAGTTTACTTTTAGAAATCAAACTGAGTAGATGACGTTATCCTGCTGAAGTTCTTATGCACATATAGAAGAGTGAACCGAGCATTATCATATATTCTTTCTTCGCATATCTTGAAAAATATTTCTATGCATATACTCATTGGTGAATCTCCCCTTAAGTGAATCTTATTATTGCATCTTCCCCATGCTAAAAAGAAATAAGCTCCATGATCCCAAAAACTCAAAAGAAAAGAAAAATCTATATCTTTGCATCTTTCTTTGGGATTGTTCTTGTGTATAAAAAAAGAAAAAAAGAAAAAAAGAAAAGAAAAAAAGAAAAAGAAAAAGAAAAGTTTCATTGTATATACACAATCCCCTTCTTTACTTCTTTCTTATTTTCCTTTTTATATATCGAGCTACAAAAATTTGGGAACCAGTTCATATTTGATGCCCCCATGCTTATAAATAAGCTTGGGGGAGGAGATCCAATGATGTGAGAGAAAGCGAATACGTATATGTGCATGACGACCTAAGCAAGGTAATTTTTGATACTTATGGAGATGACTTAGAGTATAACGACACCTATGAATTGAAAAATTGGCATGAAATTTATAAAAACCATCTCTTTCTATTCTTATTGATTTGAATTGCGTGATATCTCTTATACTCCAAATAGAAGCACTCATTTGAAAAGTGTATTGTCTATAATTATGTATATCGTTTTTATGCCTTAGACGATGTTTGATTCTAAAATGATTTCATACTTCATATGATTCATGTTGTTCTTAGTTTTTCTATCAAGTGTACCAATATGAAATGATATCGAAATAAAAGCTTTAGTGATGTTTCTTATTCATTGATCGTGCGACTTGAGTAAGCAAACCCGAGTTCTGGGAGAATGATCTAGCACTTCCATTCTTCATCTTCTTTTTCATCTATTTGATTTTTCTTTATTTTATTCACCAAGTTCAATTTTTACTTATCTTCCTCGAGGATGAGTAAGAGGTAAGCTTGGGGGATTTTGATAGGCTCATATTTTACACTTTTTTCTACATTTTTACATTCTATAACGATTGCTCATATCATGATTTTAATGCTTAAACGATGTTTTTACGATATATTTCACTATTTCTTTGTTTCGTCTGATTTCAGGAAATATAGAGCAATCGGGAGCAATTTGGATCCACGAGCGCTTACACGCGTGCCGGAGCATCATTGACAATGATATCGGAGAGCTAACGGTGATGGAGGATGAGTAGTAGAAGAAGGAAGGCGAATGAAACGACGAGGAAGCGAGAATAAGGAGAAAAGAGTACTGAAACAGGCTCCTCGACAAAGTGACACAACTCACTTGACCGAGTGGAGCAGCACACTCCACCGAGTGAAGCTGATACACCCAATCCAGCCTGAAGATGAGCCATAATGTACTCGACCGAGTGAAAATTTCCACTCAACCGAGTAAGAATCCCACTCGACCGAGTGGAGATAGAAAATGTGAAGAAATCCTTTTACGCTTCTCTGTTTTTGAGAGGATCTGCAGTCGGTCCCACTGGACCGAGTATGAATCCTACTCGACCGAGTGAGAAAACTACTCGACCGAATGTTCTGAACTTCCAGAACGCTGAAAATCCCTATTTACTACAGTTTTCTCACTCGACCGAGTGAGCAGTTCACTCGGCCGAGTGCGCCGTCGGCCAGCTTTTGAAAACTAGGAGTTGCAGCTGTTCAGGGGCAAATCTGTCAGGATTTTCTATATTTTTTGGACTGATATAAATACCCAGTTTTGTATGCAGCCCAATGTAACGCCCCGATCCTCAGGATACCCGGGAAGTACGAATCCGTCCCAGGTGATCCCAAAGTAGCGAGTGTTACGGAGGAAGCAGAGAAAAGAAATACAATGAAAATAGCAGGCCACTGCATACTGCTAGGGTAGTACCTGTAATGTCCGCAAAAACAACGACCAAGACAAGCAATAAAAGAACCAAAACCAACAATTTAAAGATAACTGCACAGAGGAAACAAGGCAAACACTGCATTTATATGTAACAACCCACTGTACATCAACTTATACATACATCAAGTACATCAGCAACTCGCCCTAAAACAACCCCAAAGAAACCCAAAAGTACAAAACTCTCGTCCTCTCCCCTCATAACCCAACTCATAACCTAAACTTCTCAACCATAACTCTAACTCCATCTCCTTACCTCCAGCTCCATAATCCTGAAACCACAAATTGGAGCACGTCAAGCATGCCCAAGTAGGAAACCCAACTCGAGCAGAAATAAATATTAATTTAGGGGATGTTGTTTATTATTCACGGTTTAGTACAAGGCATGAAAGGAACCACAAGTGCATCAAACAAGGAAAAAGAATATGAATCACACATGGAAAATTTAAAGCACTTAAGTATTCAATTAAGTTTCATTTGGAAACCTGGATACATAGTTGAATATGAGGGACTGGACTCCACCCCAAGGTGGGACGGTAGGGAGCACCCGCCAATGGTACACGAGCACTGTTTCCTTAACAGGGCCTCTCACTCCACCCATACCCTCCCTCATCGGAGTGCGAGTGAGGAAAACTCCACAATGTCACAAAACCTCGTACCCGAAACTGAGCAAGGTACGGTAAACACCACAAATACCCGAAATTAAGCAAGGTACATCACAACACCACAACACAGTCCAGTCCTCATACCCTACTAGTACCCAGTTCTCCCCAAACCTCTTTCTAGGATGCTCACCTGCCATATGTGTAACGACATGTAATTTTCAACACATCAATTTACGTATTTTTACGTATTTTAAAAATAAATTTTACTTTATAAATGTTAGTTAAGAGTTTTATAACAAAACTGATTTCAAAAATTCTCATAAAAACTTTTTGAAACACAAGACTAATTATATTGTATTTCAGCAATTTCAGATTTCCTCAAATACTCAAAACGTTTCGATAAAAATTCATTTTCAATAATTACCGTTTTGGGTCGACAAATTTATTTTCTATTCAAACATTTTCAAAACATTTTCAAACTTCTATAGTAGCTTTCTATGGTCAATTAGGGCTCCTCACATTTATTTCATAATTTTCGGATATCATTTCAGTCTAGAACCCGCAAACCCGTTTTCTAAATGTTTTGGCCTAAAACTTGTATTCACGTAGCCCAAATCCCAAAACGGATCTTGTATTCGCGATCTTCGCGTCGATACGATCCCGTGGGAAAGTTTTCGTAATTTTTCGGAGTCGTTTATGAAAACGGACTGGTATTCCTCCGGTTTTCACTAATTACATCCACTAACGACTTTTCACTTTTACTAATTACTTTTACCTAATTACATTTACCCCGATTAGACCTAGATCTACCTCTACTAATTTCCCTAACCACACCCCTATAACTCACCGTATGAGATTGGTGAGATTCAACCCCCATCCAATACCCTATTAACTATTATCATCATCATCATCATTATTATTATTCTCAATTTTTATCTTTCTATTGATATTTCCCTACCCTATAAATAAGCCCGCATCTAACCCCCAAACAGGCACTCAGTCTTACCCTCTCTCTCTTTTCGAAACGAAACCCAGGCTGCCGCTCGACTTCTCCCCCTCTCACTTTCGCACACACACACACACACACACACTCTCTCTCCGCCACCCTCACCCCCGGCAGCCTCACCGCCACTCGCCGTGCACCGCCGCGCTCCGCCGTCAGCACCGCCCCGCCTCGAAGCCCCCAGCGTCCCGTCGTCGTCCCCAAGTGCCGACGACGAGCTCCAAGCCCCCCGCCGTCACCTGCACACACCCCCGCAGCGCCGAGTGACACCGACTGTCGCCATCTGCTCCCGGAGTCACCGCCTCTTCGACCGCCGCCCCCCAAGGCCCACCGCTGCTCCGCCGTGCCTCAGCGTCGATCACCACCCTCCAGAGCTCCGAGCTCCCTCACGCCACCAGCGCTCCGCAACCATCGCCACGCCTTCGCCGCCGTCACCCCCGCCGTGCACGCCGCCGCCCCGATTCGTCGCTGCCGCCCTCCGCTCGTCGAACGCCGGAGAAACGCCCCCTTCCGATAGCGCGTAAGAATGGTGGGTGCGTAAACCCCGAGTGGCACAACCGTAATTTCGAAGGAATTCGTATATTCGATTTTATTAAATAATTATTAATAGGGTTTAATGGTTATAAATCTATAAGTAATTATACAGGGGCCAGAACAATATGAGACTAGCTCTAGAAAATCAGAAAAATTATTTCGGATCCTATGGCACTGGTCTCATCTCGATCAGACGCCTAATTTTTCCAGAAACATTTTTTAAACCTAAAGATTAAATAGGTATAATTCAATCCAAAAATCGTAACTCGTTGTTTTCACGCACAATTATATGTGATAAAATTATATGTGAAAGTAATCTTCGAGACAGTCGTTTTGACTGCACGTTCAAGCTTTTCCGACGAGTATTTCCCCCGGAAGAAATTACGGAAGATATACGTCACTTAAGTATTTTGGGGTTTTTAAGCTATTTTTTGAGTTTCTAAAAATTATAAAAATATACAGAAGCTTCTGAAAATTCTTCTCTCTTGCAGTAAAATCAAAATAACTATTTTAGGCTTATATAAAAATTTTGAATAATTTCCGACACCGTTTTAACGAGTTTTAAAAATCAAACCGACCTAATTATTTAAATAGGAAAAGTCATGTTTTTCTAATTAAGTATTTTGTGTTGCAGGTACAGACTCTGGTGTACCAACTTCAGAGGAAGCCCTATATCCTCTTCCAGCTTACTACGACGATATTGGATTTGGTAAGTCACGACAGGTTCTAAACTTAGAAATTTAGTCCACTGTGCTTGTACGAACTTGTAGCACCACACTACTACGTGCTCGAAGCATGGAAGCAACACCTCCTTGTGTTGGACTTGTCTTTATCCTCTGAACTTGGCACTGCCTACCAGAACGAGATTCCTACTTTCTGGTTCTCAATAAGAAAGTCAACCAGTTGACCTGGTGTGACTAACATGTGGAACATCCCGTGGAACATCATGTGGAACAATCATGTATAGAACTTGTAATTGAAACATCACTGGGGTTTTGGGGTAACTCACAGTTTGCGAGAGTACGGGAGTGACTAGAGTTCGATCTACCTGTCCTGTCGCCTGAGTTTCGGTGCCCTGTCCTGCTGCCTGCGTTTCGGCAAACCGTCCTGCTGCCTGGGTTCCGGCAAACTGTCCTGCTGCCTGGGTTTTGGCATTCGTATGGGTAAGCGCACCCGGGCTAGAGATGAACTGAACGGTCACATATTGTACTCTCCGACTTAAGTCACGTAGTTCTAGTGGAGCTTGCACGATTACTTCTTTACAGACATGCACTTTACTTTCTACACTTGTACCGACACTACACCGTGCTTTACTTTACTTCCACTTTATCATACTTGTACAGAACTCATTTTCTTTATTTAGAATCGTTGTGACTTACCTTCGGTTCCACTTCTGGCACCTACAGACGACGATCTGATCGAGGAAGTCGCTCCAGAGTACGAGGAGCCTGCATACAACCCAGAAGCTGTTGAGTTTTAGTTATCTATGTTTGTGTTTGTGTTGTGAGATGTATTTCTATTCAGTATTTCCTTTCTGTACTTTTCTTTTATGTATTCGTGTGTGAGAGTGCAGCTGCTGGTTTGTATTCTTATCTGAAGTGTAATAACGTTGTACGCTGGTTTGAGTGTTGTTGGTACATCTCTGAGTTGTGGCTATACTGATTTCACTGGTAAACTGCGGGACCTGCGAGTAAATCAAATAAGTAACTGGCCCCCGAGAGCGGGTCGTTACAATATGGCAGACCGAGACATCCTTTTTTTGCATTTAAATCAAATGAGCTAGCGTACAACATTTAGAGAATGGTATTTAAACTACACTAAGGTAACATACAAGTGTCATAAAGGAAACAACAAGGCTAGCATATTAGAGTTGCATTTAGATTGACAAGGGCATGAACCATTTTCCATAACAGAACATGAATATGAATTTCATGGGCTAGCATGCATTTAAATAAAGGGCTAACACACAACATGATACATTGTGGAATAAAAAGGCTAGAAAGCAACATGTGCCATTGTACATAAGACTTCATTATAGGATTGGAGACTAGCATGTAACATAACCCAATCTCCATGCTACGTGAACCTTTTTCCATAATCCTTCATTGTGCAACATACACCATTCTTCATCCAACATACATAACATAAACCTTCTCCATGCAACCCACACCATTTTCCATTAACATCCGTTCTCCATTACATTTACCATTCCCCAAATATAAACATAACCTCATTTGAGAATTCTTGCAACATTTAAATGCAAGCTTAAGCCACATTTGATACAAGCTAATATTAAAAAGCTACCAACTTTACCCAAATTTACACAATATGACAACCAATCTTTAACTTAAGAATGCAACTTTATAAAATTACACAAAGATGTTCTTCCAACAACTCACTTTAACTAAGGATGCATGGAAAGTTAACAAAATGATATCAAGATGCTAACTTTAGTTAAGAGGGATATGAAATGAAACATATTACTTAAGGAAGTGGCTTGCTTTCACTTTGATATCAACTAAAAATGACAACGTTCTAACCATTTTGTGTAGCAATTTCAACAACCCTAAACTAATATTTAGTGCACAAGTAATGGTCCCTACCTTGGTGGATGACTCCTCTTTCTCCTTATTCCTTTCTCTTTTCATTCTTCTCTTTTGCCTTTGGTTCATCCATTTCTTTTTTTTTCATTTTTTTTCTTCTTGTTTTTGTATGGGAGATGAATTCGGCCATAATGGAGAAAGAAACGGAGGAAAGGGAAATTGGAAAGAAAAGAAAAGAGTAATTAGAGAGAGAATGTAGAAGAATGTAGAAGAAGGGAAATAAATAATAAAAGAAAAGATATTTTCTAAGACTTCCCTTATCTACAAGTTTGCCATGACAAAGATCCTTAACAAATTCCCTCTAACTTTGAACATTAATTACAACTCATGCCATTTCTTAATACCCCTAATTAAATACCCTCTAATTTGATATTTTATTTACAAGTATGCCACTCCCTTACACATACCCTCTTATCTTACTCACACTACACTTAATTACAAGTGAGCCATTACCATACACACACAAATATCCCATTAATAACAAAAATGCCACTATCCCCAACCATATTCACACTAGCCTCAAGCACTAACCCACTTCTAAAAAATTACAACTATGCCACAGCTTCTCACACACCCTCATTTCTCTACACACACCCATCACATACCATCAAATACCAAAATGCCATCACTCCATCCACGGCGTTACACGACTGCCCCTAGCCACATGTTTACCCATATTGCACTATCGCACCACTCGACATTACATCTACACGTATTTAGAGAAACACACATGTAGGTCAATGTATAGTGCAAAATGGGGCATGACATCCTACCCACCTTACATCTAAAGTCTGTCCTTGGACTTTCTTGGTCAATGGTCAACATATGGTGGATGGATGTGGATGCTAAATGTCACTCTACTCGTGCTTACAGTCACTACGTCCTAGTACAAGAGATTCTCATGTACACACTTAACTATCCACACAACCTTCTACACCCAGACATACCTAGGCCTGCACACATTTATCCACGTATACTTCTAATCGCCCAAGTATACATGCAGATAGACAACAACATACAACGGTAGTCACACCTACGCAGTCATACATACATGCAAAATGCATATACAGATTACTATTGTAGATACGTGCACGTGTGCCACAAGGATATACTCACTTAACTATCGGGTGGTACCCCCGTGTACCTGGGCACAAACATATTGCCTACACACACACACACATACACACACACACACACATATGCCCCAATACGTACATCACCAATACATACACATATCGTCGACGCAACCATACTGAGTATAACTACTCATGCCATATACCACTCACTTAGATCCCAATACACATGTCACAATACGTATCTACCCATGTAACTAGACACACAAAGGAATAAGCATCCAAATGGGCATACGTATGCTTACGTAGTTAGCTATATGCAAACCTATAATCAAATAAACCAATATTAGTACTGCCTATTACTCCTACCATGATGATTAATATCAGACAACGATATTATGATATAATTACACTACGAACGTAGCATCCTCTAAGTCTTACACAAGATCCAATCCATACATGAAATCCATATTCACGTATATAACTATATATATGCCTAATTAACATCAAACAAGTAAGTCATATAGTTAGGATACTCACAAGGCAACCATATTCATATAGCCACAGCATAGACATAGCGACACATAGGGTTCCATAAATCCATCCTATGTCTAAGGACATGTGTCAATCTAAGGCACTCAAAATATAATACCATGTATACATATAACACCTCGTATATATACCTGTAACATCGAATATACACGTAATATTACTCATATAGAACCAGATATACCATTACACTACTACATTACCACATATACCTATACAACTACCCAACACAAGTCTATCGTCACATATAGCACTACGTACTCACAATCAACATCGATAACTGATACACACCAACACCCACGATATGCAGACAACTATACATCCAGATATGCAAATCCCGCATCCATATACGTACATCACAACACTTCCAGATATATATACAAACTAGTCATAACCCGTGCCCGTAGGGCACGGTTCATTTAAGATATCCCCATCAAAATCTTAGTTTCCCACAAAATTTAGCTTATCCCATGGATTTAGTTCATCCCAAAAATCTTAGTTCACCCCAAGTTTTAGTACCCTCCAAATTTAATTCCACTCCAAAATTTTAGGGTTTTCCCCGCTAAATTTTTACTTCAAAAAATTTTAGTTCCTCCCTAAATTTAGTTTCCCAAGATAATTTAGTTCACCTCAAAAAATTTAGTTCACACCAAAAATTAATTTCCTTCAAATTTAGTTCCCCCAAAAGTTCCATCCAGACATAATTCTTCACATAAGTTTCACATGCACATATTTTTTATATTTATTTTTTATTTGCTTTCAAAAAAAATTGAAATTCTTCAAAAAAAAGCACAATTCAATTTGTTTCCAAAATAATGTAATATAGATAAGACATAGTAGCCTTCACAATATGAACAATACAATTGCATAATGTAGCAGTGAACATAATAGTAAAATAAAGATGTCGTGTAGTAAAATAAAGATGTCGTTGACTCGTAAGCAAAAAAGGAAAGGATGACACAATTTAGGGATCATCCATGCTTGAGTCAAATAATTATATAATGTGTAAGCTCAGCATTATCTTCTCTCCAATAAAAGTTACTCTAAAATTTCCACTACATTAACGAAGTGCAAGCAAAGGAGATTAATTACGCATTTTATTAGCCACAGCAATAAGGATAATCACTAACCTGCAAAATCCAGAAGAACTTGCCTCATGCGAAAGCAATGAAAGTTCAAAATCAACATCATTGATTCTAATACACTAGCCATCAAATTGAGACAACACAATAAACACATTGTGACAGTAAATTGTAAAAAAACTGCACCTTATGAAATTAATCAAAATATAGGAGGACTCTAGCATTGTCCATTTCATGATTCATCTCATTCTACTTAAATGAAGACCCAAATCATCAAACCAAAGCAAATGACTTTAAAAACTTAAGCAATCCTTACATGTACAACACATTTTTAGTAATAATGTCAAGAAGCTAAACCATTGAAGCATTCTGTAGAACAAAAGAGCCTAAGAAAAGCCGGCGCCTTTGGCATATTGGTAAGGCTCTCGGCCCCCACTACCCAGGTCGAGGGTTCGAGGCCCGCTGCCAATTAATTGAGGAGCGTTTGGTGGGCGACCTGTAAGTCCTCTGTAAGCGCTCTAAGAGCCCGGAGGCTTGCACTGGCCCGTGGTTGGGACCGCCGCCTAAACCACCCGAACTTTTGCTTACCAAAAAAAGAGCCCAAGAAAAGACAAATAAGCACAGCAAACAAAAGAGCCCAAGCTAAATCCATTTTAGCATTATCCGTCTCTAATAAACACATCAAAGTTAGCAAGGCGACAGTAAGACATGCCATCCTCGTAACTACTTCAGCTATTTGACATCCTCCTTAAATAGACAAATAACCACTCACTAAATCTCAAGCCAAGTAAACATAATGCATCACAAATCATTGGACCCCATGATAATTTTCATACTTACATATTAACTAACTAAAATTAGCCCAAAGCTTAATAATTTTCGAGAACTAAAGTTCTTATTGATCTGATTCCATATCTAACTCAATCATAGACATGAAGGTGCTTTAATTTCACTATTATACAATATCAAGGTGTAAAACATAAACTTACAATCATTTTATCTGAACAGTAACTAAGATAAAACTGAAGTGGTTTTGTGCACAAAGTATCTGTAAGCAGCGACCTTCATTTTTCTTGAGCTGGTGTTATCAATCACCAACACCATTTTACCTTCTTCACTTAAGGTGAATGCATTGCGCACCGACTCTTCAACACTTGCACGTATTCTTCTGCTATTTTTTGACTGCAATCATGTATCTTTCCACCACTAGGAACATACTCAGCACTATAATCCAATTCCCATCCCCCACAGCAATGTCACATGGAATTAGAGAGGAAGAATTTGATTAAAACCTCAAGAATTTGATAGAGCTTCAACTAACCAAATTCAACAGACATGCACAATGTGTCAAATAAAAGAAAGGCATCCATTCTGCAACTACATTTTGAAGGATACACATCAAAATACAATTTGCATGATACCTATCGCTTTCAATTTACCAAATTTCTCCAAAAATATATATGCAATATTACCTACAAACTATTAGATGAAATAAAAGGCTGCATGTCTATTACAGCTAAAATGTTTCACATTTAGTCTTAAAACACTAAATAACCCATCCCAAAGCATTTTGGAAGAAACCCCATCATCCCAACCAATATAATTTCACAAATAACATCTCATAAACAAATTATGCCAAACACATAGCCTACAAACTGTGTTACATGCATCAAACAAAAAGGCGGCAATATGTAGTTTTGAAAGCTATTCATCATTCCACTTCACAGAATTCTTAGCACCTAATTTCACGAATTACATCTAATAAAAATGTTATGTAAAATTATATATAACTCGTGCAAAACAAATAGGCCATTAAGATGCGATTTTGAAGGATACATGTCATTCCTAAAAAAACTCATTCACTGCCACAAAACATCAAACACCATACCTACATTCATCCAAGCTACTAATAGGCATGCTCCTGGGCCAGCAGGTGCGGGAGTTCACGTGACTCGTTGGAACACCGGGTCCCGAGAGGCGGAGAAGAACGCGCCCATGTCCTCGCCGTTTGGTTGAGCCATGTCTCTGGTCCATATGTGCACCATCCCCGGTCCAGATGTGCACCATCCCGTACTGAAGGTTCTCTATGTTTTTTGGTTGAGCCCAAAAACAGCTCGCTTGTCTTCATGTTGAATTAATTTTCTGAACCATTTTACAATAGTTCATTAAAATATTTTCAGCTAGTTTACAACAGGAATATAAAAATTGTGATGGTTAAGAATACAATTAGAATGCAAAGGAAGGTTCATCAACATTGCGTGTACTATGTAAGTGTTGCGAAGGAGAAGCCTGAAATGCAAACTCGAGCATACCTGAACCACTTGAACCAGTGAGTCAGGCCACATTGGCTTCTTATGAGACTCATGTACTCATCACATTATCGGACCTAGTGATGACTGGGAAAGAGGATGTTGATATTTCCATGTTCAAGGCGATGAACTCTTCCATCGGTGCACATATCGACAGACCAGTATAATTTATGACTTAAGGATCAAATGGTTGGACACATTAAAATAGTGATTAAGTGCCAACTTGCTCTGAGATCCTTTTCCTCGAGGAGATGAGCGCGACAACATGGGAAAGGCCAAACCCGCAGAAAGACACTTCGAGCATAACAGAGTTTCCAGCATTGCATATGCCAAGTCCCGTTCACACATTTCATCAGACACCGTGTATGCAGTATCCCGGACCAGTGGTTTGGCATCATGTTGGCCAATTGTTGACCATATAGACGGTACACACACATCCGAATGAATGACTTCTTCAATTTGCGTTAATCGAAATGCAGCACATGTCTATCGATCACTGCACTACAATTTGCGTTAATTCAAACATTATTCAAACACAGTGAGAATCTTGATCAGGCTAACGTAAGCTTTCCATTAGATTGCTATCGATTTGTTCGGCCGGGGTGAACTATGGCGGGAAGCATCATCCCTCGGGGAGCATCCCAGTTCCAGAAAGGCAAGGCGAACATGTCGTCACCGATGAGCTTGCCCAGTATCCGCTCGTGGAAGTAGAGGTAGAACCGGTGCCAGGGGAAGAAGATCCAGGAGTAGTGCACCTGGATGTCTGTCGGGCAACCCTATCTGGTTGTAGGCACCATCGTAATAGGCGCAGTGCACGTTGGCCTGCTGGGTGATGATGCGGGGGTCGTCGGCCGGTAAGGCCTTCACGAGTTCGACGTCCTTTTCGTACTTGGCACGGTGCTCAGGAGTGATGCCAGTTCCATGAGCAGATACTACTTGGGCGAGAAGGATACAGAGAAGAAATCCAGAATTTAGGGCGAGCGAGGATGCAATGGGGGTTCTTGCTGCTTGATTTTGGCGAGAAGACGTTGGGCGAGAAGAATTCTAGAATTTGGGGCAAGCGATTCCTCTTCCTCTTGATGGTTTGGGGGTCTGCTACTTGATTTTGGCGTGAAGACAAACGGAGATGGGTTAATGAGTTCTGCTGCTTTTTTGGGGAAGAGCAAGAGCCGTTTTGGGAAGCTCTCCCCCCAAAAAAGTCTGTTGATATCCCACTTTTATCTTTCCCAAAAAATTCTTTTGATATCCCTCTTTCTCTTACCCGAAAATGATTTAAAAGGCTGAGTTTAAAAGTCTGTTGCTATCAAATGAGACCCACAAATATAAAAATTATGGGTTAAAATACAAACCATTCATCCCAAAGTTTAATCCCAACCATCGATTCATCAAGATTAAATCCAGACCGTCTTTCTATCAACCAGTTTGTCCTAGTCAGCTTGTCCTAGTCAGCCCTAGGATTCAAAAATCGCTGTCAAATGTATAATAGATATTCATCTAAATATATGTACAAACACTTTCACATCATACACACACACATCATTTACACATACCATATACACGTACACGTGTCTATCACCTAGCTACATCACCTAGCTACATCTAATAATGATATGAATAGTCATACATGCGCCACATCTATAGGAGTATTTCCTAGGCAACATGAAGGCTGGCTTCTTAAGCGAGATTATTTAATGGGCTAGCAATGCTAGTACACACGTCATACACTAAACATACTCATTCCCAATAAAACCCAAATATACCTTACCGTATATAATAACTGATACACTTATTCAAGATATATGTGTGCGCATCCATATCCATGCACACAATGTACACAATTTAGGCACCTATATGAAGACACAATTAAGCATATAATTCTTCATACACAATCATGTAACCATTCATACCAATACATTATTCATTACACGCAAATGGCTCATGCATACATACACACACATGTACTTGCTAACAATACAAGTACCCCACAACCACACCCTATTTATAGAGCAGTACACACATTGTCTCACCAAACGTCCTATATATGTAATATAAGCTCAACATACACACAATCATACAAGTATAATCATTCATGGCTTCATTCATGTCTATATCCATTTAAAGGTATGCACACAAATATGATATCTCCCACATATAGACAATATAGATCCTTACACACACAAATAATGCACACCCATACATAATCAACATATGCATGGCAGTAGACATAAGACTCATAGTACATACTAATACAATATAGTATTCAAACAAACATTCACGTATACAACTATTCACACACATATGGACTACACATTACATATGAATATATATGAACACATGAGAACATATTATGACCACTTAACATACTAATCATACGTATACTTATATATCTGAGTAATATCAATATAATATCCACACAAAATGTACTCACACATATATTTATAGTCATACACAGGTACGAACATATATTTATGTAGGCACATAGTAGTATACTTGTACAACATCACACACGGGATGACAATCTACGTATCACACTTAGATCCATACACCACACTAATATACTAACATCCACTAACATACACACACACACACACACACCAATAGACCCACTAATTAGAGTAAACATACTAATATATATCCACTACTCCACTACAATTCTCAAGTACACAACATGTGTCGATACTCATATAGAGACATAACCGGATACACAAGCAGCCATACATCGACACTTATATACATATACAATATACCAATACATACAAATGCACATACTACCATACAGTCCATCATATATACACAGTCACTACGTTATTATGCACAGACTCTATGGATATGTACCATAACATATGTATACACTGATACACTTATGCCGACATGCAATATACATACCTACATATATATATAGACTCATACTTAGAGTTATACACGCAAAATATCCAAATCAACTAGCATTACGCAACCAAACAACCTTACATAAAACCATATACTAATTACAGTTAGAGACAAACAATACTTGCATGCACATACGTATCGCTATATCTCACTGTGGCTGTATACTAGCTACATAACACATACGATATATGCGACAACACCTACCATACATTAATGCATACAACTCTACTATAGAAGATGATATACCAACATATCCTAGTATTTCTCACTTAGAGGTGACACTACGGCTAGCAGGTCCTAAGCACCTACCCACCTTAGGACTCGGCTACCCTCTACGGAAACATTACACGCACTATCCGTACGCAGTTGCAGTGTGGTGACCTGCATGGGCCACCAAATGTAACGCCCCGATCCTCAGGATACCCGGGAAGTACGAATCCGTCCCAGGTGATCCCAGAGTAGCGAGTATTACGGAGGAAGAAGAGAAAAGAAATACAATGAAAATAGCAGGCCACTGCGCACTGCTGGGGTAGTACCTGTAATGTCTCCAAAAACAACGACCAAGACAAGCAATAAAAGAACCAAAACCAACAATTTAAAGATAACTGCACAGAGGAAACAAGGCAAACACTGCATTTATATGTAACAATCCACTGTCATCAACTTATACATACATCAAGTACATCAACAACTCGCCCCAAAACAACCCTAAAGAAACCCAAAAGTACAAAACTCTCGTCCTCTCCCCTCATAACCCAACTCATAACCTAAACTTCTCAACCATAACTCTAACTCCATCTCCTTACCTCCAGCTCCATAATCCTGAAATCACAAATTGGAGCACGTCAAGCGTGCCCAAGTAAGAAACCCAACTCGAGCAGAAATAAATATTAATATAGGGTATTTGGTTTATTATTCATAGTTTAGTACAAGGCATGAAAGGAACCACAAGTGCATCAAACAAGGAAAAAGAATATGAATCATACATGGAAAATTTAAAGCACTTAAGTATTAAATTAAGTTTCATTTGGAAACTTGGATACATCGTTGAATATGAGGGACTGGACTCCACCCCAAGGTGGGGCGGTAGGGAGCACCCGCCAGTGGTACGAGCAATGTTTCCTTAACGGGGACTCTCACTCCACCCATACCCTCCCTCATCGGAGTGCGAGTAAGGAAAACTCCACAACGTCACAAAACCTCGTACCCGAAACTGAGCAAGGTACAGAAAACGCCACAAGTACCCGAAACTGAGCAAGGTACATCACAACACCACAACACAGTCCAGTCCTCATACCCTACTAGTACCCAGTTCTCCCCCAACCCCTTTCTAGGATGCTCACCCGCCATATGGCAGACCGAGACATCCTTTTTTTGCATTTAAATCAAGTGAGCTAGCGTACAACATTTAGAGAATTGTATTTAAACTACACTAAGGTAACATACAAGTGTCATAAAGGAAACAACAAGGCTAGCATATTAGAGTTGCATTTAGATTGACAAGGGCATGAACCATTTTCCATAACAGAACATGAATATGAATTTCAGGGGCTAGCATGCATTTAAATAAAGGGCTAGCACACAACATGGTACATTGTGGAATAAAAAGGCTAGAAAGCAACATGGGCCATTGTACATGAGACTTCATTATAGGATTGGAGACTAGCATGTAACATAACCCAATCTCCATGCTACATGAACCTTTTTCCATAATCCACCATTGTGCAACATACACCATTCTTCATGCAACATACACAACATAAACCTTCTCCATGCAACTCACACCATTTTCCATTAACATCCATTCTCCATTAACATCCATTCTCCATTACATTTACCATTCCCCAAACATAAACATAACCTCATTTGAGAATTCTTGCAACATTTAAATGCAAGCTTAAGCCACATTTGATACAAGCTAATATTAAAAAGCTACCAACTTTACCCAAATTTACACAATATGGCAACCAATCTTTAACTTAAGAATGCAACTTTATAAAATTACACAAAGATGTTCTTCCAACAACTTACTTTAACTAAGGATGCATGGAAAGTTAACAAAATGATATCAAGATGCTAACTTTAGTTAAGAGGGATATGAAATGAAACATATTACTTAAGGAAGTGGCTTGCTTTCACTTTGATATCAACTAAAAATGACAACGTTCTAACCTTTTTGTGTAGCAATTTCAACAACCCTAAACTAATATTTGATGCACAAGTAATGGTCCCTACCTTGGTGGATGACTCCTCTTTCTCCGTATTCCTTTCTCTTTTCATTCTTCTCTTTTGCCTTTGGTTCATCCATTTCTTTTCTTTCATTTTTTTTCCTTCTTTTTTTTGTATGGGAGATGAATTCGGCCATAATGGAGAAAGAAAAGGAGGAAAGGGAAATTGGAAAGAAAAGAAAAGAGTAATTAGAGAGAGAATGTAGAAGAATGTCGAAGAATGGGAATAAATAATAAAAGACAAGATATTTTCTAAGACTTCCCTTATCTACAAGTTTGCCATGACAAAGATCCTTAACAAATGCCCTCTAACTTTGAATATTAATTACAACTCATGCCATTTCTTAATACCCCTAATTAAATACCCTCCAATTTGATATTTTATTTACAAGTATGCCACTCCCTTACACATACCCTCTTATCTTACACACTACACTTAATTACAAGTGAGCCATTACCATACACACACACACACACACATCCCATTATTAACAAAAATGCCACTATCCCCAACCATATTCACACTAGCCTCATGCACTATCCCACTTCTAAGACATTACAGCTATGCCACATCTTTTCACACACCCTCATTTCTCTACACACACCCATCACATACCATCAAATACCAAAATGCCCTCACTCCATCCACGGTGTTACACGACTGCCCCTAGCCACATGCTTACCCATATTGCACTATCGCACCACTCGACATTACATCTACACGTATTTAGAGAAACACACATGTAGGTTAATGTATAGTGCAAAATGGGGCATGACACCCAAGGAGAGACTCTTTAGAATAATTTTCTTAGTTTTAATTTGAGTTCTAGTTTTCTTTTAGCGAAAGGATTAGAGAGAAGGATCTAAATTTCTTATTCTTAAAGCTTGTATTCCAAAATTGGTTTGTCTAAACTCTTGCAAGTTGATATTTTATGCTATATTTCTTTCTAGATCTGAGTTTTGTGATGAACTCTATTGCACATCTTGTTTCTATTGTGATTTTTATGATGAATTGCGAGTAGTCTCTTTGCTCTAGGGCAAAGGGATGAACCCCACGGATTTAAAGTATGATTTATGAGATCTATTGAATTGCTATGTCACTAAGCTTGTTAAGGGTTAGGTTGTGATTGATTTACTACGGATAACTAGGGATTTCTATTGGATCTTGAGAGCTCGAGAGATGATCTTGATCTACGGGAAGCCCCTAGATATTCGATTTAGATCTATAGTCGAGATTCCCTAGAATTGGTGCGCGAGAGCGACCAAAGCTAGCATCTTTATATATATTTATAATTATAATCGTTTGTACGACGGTAAAACGGATACAAACTATCACGATCTAGATTCGAGCTTAAGTTGCGCGAGAGCGAGCTTGAGTTGGAATTGGATATTATTGTCGATCTTAATGCTAGCAGTTTGAACTAGGCTTGCGCGAGAGCGAGGCTCTATTTTAGATTACTATAGACTTGCGTAGCGCGAGAACGTGCGTTGGTTTCCAATTTGGTTGCGACAAGTTCACCCTAAATCAAGAGTAGTAATATAGAAATTCGTGTTTCCATTGATCGCTTAAAATCTATAGTGGGGATTCCCAAGCCCTAAACATTCTTATAAATTGAATTTACAACCAACACGTTGAACGATTGTGACACCAACTTTTCTTCGCCACCATTTTACAATAGCTTCGTAATCCATATAGATACCAATAGTTCCTCCATGTGATTCGATACCCACTCACCACTTAACCGTGCGCTTGCGGTATAACTACATCATTTTCGGAGTTACTATCCGGGACGACCAATAGCATGGAAAAATTTCATACGTTGATAGTACATAATCCATATTTATCTGTAGGATGACATTTGTTATTCCTACCAAGTCCATCTCTCTACCATGGCTAGGGATTTACTATAAATCAATTGACTCTTTTATGACACTGACCTCACATACCAGAGGAGACGAATCCTGTCTAAATGACCACTCCTGTCACACGCTTCTAATTGCACCCAGCAAGTAACTACTTGCCAATCACATTAGCTACTGTGTGGTAAAAGCCAAAGTACATCATTTCACATTCAAGGTCCTTTAGCCATATCTGATCATAAGAACTATACTGCGCCAACTGTCACCTGAATGCTTCCATTAACTTGCAGAGTATGCTATCCATGTGGACGCTTCTCGACAAGTCATTTTGTGAACTTGTTTCCTAACAAGCATATATGCATTCACGATGTCCCCACATCAAGCAGCTATAAAACCAGCCACTACCATCTGATGGTAGAGATTAATACACATTGGTCTATCTAAAATAATTGATGACCTGTCTCGATATTCTATCGATCAAGAACATTAAGGAAATATGCTTATGCAAATCCATTAGGCTTCATTATCATGATCTCGGCATGATCTCAATATTCATCACACATCTATAAGGAATTTACCTATGTGATATAAACATATTGACATACTCAAGTAGTGTGTAAGAGAATCACATAGATAAATAATACTAAATGGCATACTATTTTTGAACAAGATGCCGTTATACAATTACAGTAATTGTCTGAAGGGTACATCATCCAACATAAGGGACTAAGCTGCACCAACTACCATCTACGAGCTTCAATTGACAGTGAGATTATGATTACTATATAGAAACTTCTTGATGAGTCATTCTATGTGTCTCCACATTATAAGATTAGCCATTACCATCGCTATGGTAAAGATCATTGTGCATATATAATTGTATGGATAAAGTCCTTGGTCTCATGTTGATATTCATACGACAAGGAAAGTTTAAGATTTGTGATTTAGCTGATCCAGTAGGTCTCGTTATCATGATCTAATCATGATCCTAATATTCTCTCATAATCCAAGGACTTTATCCATACAATTATATAGCTATGCACACGTATATACTCAAATGTGTCATGGATTACATAGATAAAGATATTCCAAATAGCTTATTGTCATTTTGAAAAAGATACATCAATTATAATAATTGACATAACGACATACATATCCTAACATCTCACACTTGCACAATCAATTACAATATCCCATACTTATTCTATCCACTAACATTTCAGAAAGTTTTATGGAAATGTATTAGTGAGTGGATCTGCTACATTATCTTTTATAGTAACTATAAATATATCATGGTAATCTAGATAGTCATGCAAGTCATGAATTATCCTACAATACTTCCTATGCAACATCATTTATTATGATGTAATTTTATTCCATCGTATAATTTGCCATAATATTATGCTTGAAACTCTTCTACGGGTGAAAACATATCCTGACATAAACTTACTGTTATCCATATCTTTTTGAAAACTGAACTAAGTCCTGATATTGATACAATTTTCATCATAAACTAAACATATCTTTTGATCTTCTCAAGTACTTAAGTATGTCATTTACAGCAATCCAAAGCTTCTCCTTAGGATTTGATCGACTGACAATGCTAAGTGCATATGCGACAATAGATCTAGTACATATCATAATACATGATAGCTCCAATAGTCAAAGCATAATGGATCTTACTCGTGGGTACCATCTCCTCCGCAGTCTTGGCAGACTTGTCCTTGGAGAGAGGTATATAAGCATGACTTTCTATGTACCTAGATTGGGACAATCATATCATCCGATTTGATCTGTCTCTATAGATATTTGTGCCTAGTATGTATGATGTTTCGCTTAAATCCTTCATTGGAGAAAATTTGGTGACAACTATACTTTGATTGATTGCTTGAAATCTTTCTTGGGGGACAGAGAAGAGGTAAGCAATGTGACCCTACCTCCCAATGACAAAGCATGACATTTCCATCCTTGGAGCCTGCAAATCTTCAATCTCGCTATAGAGTATCCATTTGATAATGGCATCATGTTCGAAGCATTGTCGCAGCGGAGCATAACACTCTCAATTCTTGTTGTCTGCAAACAATGGGCTAATTAATCAAACAAATGTGGTTTTAAGCTCATTTTGGATGCGCTACAAAGCAACGTAATTAACCTTCTCCTCATCACAAAGTTACATGGCTGAAACCCATTTGTATCAGGGTAAACACCACGTGGGAAGATATCTGAATTGATAAAATTGACTGGATTGGCCTGGCTGTTGGATCAATCAATCTACAATTGGCCTCATCTGCATATTTCATTTATTCCTCCGTGGGATAGAGTGACCAAAAGATTCCATGGTCTTCTAAATTAATATATACGGTCAGCATTATTGGCTGTGCCTTAATGGACATGGACAAAGTGTACTTCTTTGGTTCTTTTTATTAAGGCAGATTCTCATGGGTTGCATGAGGACACTGAGAACACAAGGCTTTGATTTAGCTAAATCATTCCGAAATTCACATCAGCAGAACACACACACTGTGGCGAAGTTCATTAGATGTTCAGAGCGTTTGGACACATCCGAGCTATCGAGAGCATCTATGACAAAGTTCATGAGGTGTTCGACGAGGTGGAGAAGAATATTGGAGGAGAAGAAGAGAAGAGAAAGAGAGAAAGGAGCTCAAGGAGAAACATGTTGTTTTCCCAGAGTACTCGGTCGAGTGCATCAGCACTCGACCGAGCTGACATCTAGACCAAAAAGGAGTTCCATCTGAAGAAGTATATTCCTCACTCCGACCAAGTAGAGCAGCTACTCGGTCGGATCAACTCGGTTGACTAAATCTCATTTCCATTCCTAATTAAAGTCGAAGAGCACAAAGGCGACTCGACTGAGCACTACAGCCATTCGGTCGAGCTGAATCCAAACAGAATAATGTTTTTGAAGGCCTCTCCAGTATACAGTTGCTCGACCGAGTAGACCAGCGACTCGACCGAGTACTGCAACTACTCGGCCGAGCGAAATCAATTACAGAGCAATATTTTGAGCCTCGCAACAACGATCAGTGACTCGGACCAAGCGGCGCCGGTACTCGACCGAGTAGGGCACCACATCCCAACTTAGTGTGGGCCCAAGAAGCCCTATTTCCAGATTTTTGTGGGGTCCATCCCCTTGGTATTTAAGCATCGTTTTTACCCTAGTTTTAGGATATCTGAGTTTATTTCTATTTTTTAGTTTACTTAGAGAGTTCATCGTTATTGTTTTGGAGACAACGAACGTATTTTTATCATCGAAGTTTGCTTTGGAATCTCTTGATCTTAATTTTCTGTGATTGCTTATTCGTCTTCAGCGCTTTAGTAACAATCTCTCGTCTCTCTATGATTGTTTTAATGTCTTTCATTGCGATGTCGATTGTTATTGCGATTGTTAATGCTTTTGTTGATATTGCTATGAATTGCGAGTAGTCGTTTCTAGGGCTAATGGATTAGCCCTAGGATCTTAGGATTTAGATGTAAAGTTAGGATTTTTACGTTGTGTTGGTAGAAAAGGAATGTGTTTTGATTAATCTAGCCAAGCTTGTAGGAGATCACATAAAGGGTTTGTGATCCACGATAGTGACACACATCCTAGACGGGTAACCTATGATCTTAATTAGGCATGTTAGTGAATTCAATTAGAGTTCTTGATCCACGATAGTGGCATGCACTTTGATGGTTTTCACCGGCGTCCTAACTGATGATCTACGATAGTAGTATCAATGAGAGCCATTAAATCACAGATCGAAGCTCTAACCCACGATGGTGGCGTGAGTAGAGATTGAGAATGGTTGTCGTTCGTAATGCACGAATCGCGTGTAATGCCATCCACGATGGTGGGGCCAAGCACGTGATATATTAAACGAGTGGCACAACGATAGTTGGCCATGAGTTCTACAATTTAGTTGAGACAAACTCGTCCGAATAAAGCCAATTCAACGTAGAAATTGTAACTTAGTATCGACATCCAACGATCCTAGTGATGACTCCTATTGCCCTAGTTCTTTATTCTATTGTTAATCTGAAATAGTAATCATTCGTGACAACCTTTTGAGTACGACCAACTGACATTGTTTTGGGATCAAGAATAGACCCAAGACTATATATGCATTTGCCTCCCTGTGGGTTCAACATTTTTCTATATTACAAAGCAACGTAATTAACCTTCTCTTCATCCCAAAGTTACATGGCTGAAGCCAATCTGTATCAGGGTAAACACCATGTGGGAAGATTTCTGAATTGATTAAATTGACTGGATTGACCAGGAAGTTGGATCAATCAATCTTCAACTGGCCTCTTCTGCATAATTCATTTGTTCCTCCATTGGACTAGACTAGAGTGACCATAAGTGTCTCATGGTCTTCTAAATTAATAAATGCGGTCAGCATTATTGGCTGTGCCTTAACGGACATGGACAAAGTGTACTTCTTTAGTTCTTTTTATTAAGGCATTATCCCATGGGGCTGCATGTGGACACTGAGAACATAAGGCTAAATTATGCCCAAATTCACATCAGCAGAACACACACACACTGTGAGTGAGGTGCTGGAACAGGGACTCCGAGCCCCACACTATGGAATAGCATGCAACTTGCAGGCTAAAAAGACAAATATCTATCATCAAAATAAATAACTTCTACTTGTTGTATAAAATTAGTGAGCCTATGGCCATTTTTTTTTGCACTCTTTCACTCTTCCGATAAATTCCATGCATTAAGCTCTTCTTCCATAGACCTTTGCCTTTTCAAGTAATAGGAATGGCTTCCTTCTTACTTATCCTTACCACCCTCATGGTATTATGCAAGACAGGCCACCATGTTCTCTACTTCGGGTTTCTTTCTAGTTGTTTGTTCTCGTCGTCGTAATTACCATGTGCATAATTTCCTGCAGGTTGGAGTTGCATCAAGTCATGAATCTGTACCTGCTGTGGTGTATTGGAACAGAGCTTTGCCTAACACTCCCATGCCAGGAGCCATCAAAGATTTCTTACACCCTGGTCTCTCACCATCCCTCACATACATACATAACTATCCCTTATGTATATTAACCCCCTTCAGCTACTTTGTACAGTGGACATCAAATTCAATGGACATGGCATTAATGCTCCATACACTGCGATCTTGGAGAAAGACATGCTGCCCGGCACCAAAGTAACCATGCACTTCATGAGGACCACCGCTGGCTACGGTCCCACCTTCCTTTCCCGGCAAGCGGCCACCTCCTTACCCTTCTCTTCGGCCCACCTCCCTGCAATCCTCACTCACTTCTCCTTGGAACCCAACTCCCCTAAAGCCGACTCCATCAAACAAACCCTGCACGAATGCGAGATGCCTGCTGCAGACGGAGAGACCAAGTATTGTGCTACATCTCTCGAGTCCATGGTCGAGTACGTGACGTCCAGCCTCGGCACTCGTGATGTTTTGGCCCTGTCGACTGTCATGTCCAAAGAGGGCGCACCACAACAACTGTACACTATTGTGCCCTCTGGTGTGAAAAAGTTGTCCGGGTCCAATTTTGTGGCATGTCATGCTAGAAAATACCCGTATGCGGTGTTTTACTGCCACACAACGCAGGGAATCACGGCGTACAAGGCATCGATGGTGGGGGAGGACGGGACGAAGGTGGAGGCGGTGGCGGTTTGCCACACGTCGATAGCTGGGCCCGATTCAGGGAGTTACTTGAGTGGCCTAAAGATTCAGCCTGGGACAGTCCCAATATGCCACCTCCTCCCACAGGATCATGTTGTGTGGAGCACCAACAAGTGATGTTGTATTGTGTGTCTGTGTGCATGCTGCAGTATGGTAAGCTAGTGAAGAATGCTGTGTTGGTTGCTACTTTGTATTGAAGTTATGTACTGTTAGATCATGTATTGCGAAATTAATGTTGAATTAAGACCTGATGAAGTGTGATTGATTGCTCATTTGCTCAGTTTGATTTGAAAAAGAGCTAGCTGCTAAACATACCAATAAGAGTGTTGTTCCAGTAGTTAAGTAGAGTTCACGAATACCGAGTTTACTACTGTTTGATCTCAGTTGGGGATCAGCTCATGTTCTATGCATATTAATTGGATCACTAAGTCCTTTGATAATGGTGATTCCTCCTTACAACCTGAAATTTTCAGTGAAACTTCTTTTCGTTTTAAAACCCTGTATCTCTATGCTTGATGATTTTGGAGATACGAGGTTTAGCATTACAGGAAATTTTGTAACATCTTAGAGCTTTGAGGCAAAGCTATCTCCCAATTACAAAACCTGATACCTTCATCTTATTACGATTAAAATCAAGCAATTTCTACATGTTCTTTTTGTACTGTTTTCTCAGAGCTGTATGTTCTATTTGTGGAAGTTGGCTCGATTTCAGCGCCGATGAGTCATTGGTCGTCCAGCCGAGCTAGCTTGTGCCGAGATAGCTCGACTGTGCTCAGATACGCTCCATCTGACTCGGCACAAGTCATATAGGTCCAATGCCGAGCTATGAGACTTCAATAGCGTAGTGGACTCTCAGTCGTGAGGGTCGTATGGGTCGACGGCTCAGATGGATCGATAGCTTTACGGTTCAACCTACACGATGGGTCGAACTGCTTGGTTCAGAACTTCGGATCGCACGTTCTTAAGGAGGAAGCTTGGCCGTGTGGAGTAGGGCCCACTTGGATCTGACGGTGGCTAGTAGGGTGCAGCCCAAGCCTACTAGGGTTCGGCGCATTAAATGCATAGAGTTGTAATGTGATATGAATTCCGTTAAAGTCAGGATTTGTATCTTTTGGGGACTCCTCCTCAATGATGGCACCTATTGCACCCTAGGAGTATATATATGTGGTTTTAGAAGAGGGTTTCGGGAGTGAAACACATTAGAGAGTTCTTGAGCCGCCGTTTGTAAGAGCAAACTTTGAGAGATATTGTAGAGAGCTTTTGGAGAGATTGTTATGTGCTTCGTCTTCGTTCGTAAAGAAAAGATTTGTGTTCTTTCTTTTCTTTCATAATAAAGCTCATTGGTGTTCATTTGGCCGGTCGACGGTCTAAAATTGTTATCTTTCTTAGTGGTTCTCGTTTGTTTGGTTACTTTTTCTTGTCCTCGGTCTTTGACGATCCTGAGTATTCCGCTGTGCTGTGCATCGTGTGAGCCCATAACTATTGACAAGTCCACATAACTTTAAATCTCCACAACTCCTTTTTCGAAGCCTGATGATGTTGAACTTTTATAGAATTGGAATGAAATGATGAATGAATCTGAGTTTTATTTTCCCATTGTCTTGTGTACCTTTGATAAGCACAGAACTCCACTCCACTTATTGTTGGATTAGAAGTGACACAGGACGTTTCATGAATCATTCAACATCATTTAGCCATTGGATCAGGGTTATGGATTCAGAAGAGTCTTAGTCTGGCTACGCAATGAATTAAATTAGTAAAGAGCGCAGTTTAAACATATCTATACTATAGATTCTATCATCTTTCCCAGAACTTATTTTAGAATAAATTTCTCAGGAATACATATGCACACCGTTTATTGCCAATATTCGACTAGTACCCGAAGATTATCAGAAGATTTTTCTGAAGATTATCCGAAGATTTTTCTGCGTAATCCCAACATCAAGGGTGCATATATAATCTGAAGATTTTTCTTTTTTACTTTAAGACTTTCAAGGTCTTTCTAAACTCCTTGGATATTCTTTCACTTCCTTCTATTTACACGAGTCTGTAACATATTATCATCTAGTGAGTAACAAAGGTGTTTAACTATGTGATTAGAAATGAGAGCATATCTTGTTGCCAGTCTACTGGACGAAAATCAAAGCGTCCATAACCGTTTAGTCTTTTAATTTTATGGTTATTAGCTTATAAAAAATTGTTACTGATGGACAAAAATTAAGGAGTCTGTAATGATCTGATGGTTTAGTCTTTTTGGTTACTAAGGGCATGTTCTTTTTTGTGAGAATAGAGTTTTGAGAAAGTTGTGAATAGTATTGGGGAAAGTTGGATATTGTGTGGTTGGAAAGTGTGGTTAGAAAGTGGAGTTGAGAAAGTTTTGTGGGTCCCACACAATTTTATTGTATTTTTTTTGTTGAGAACGATGTTTGAAAAGTTGGATGAAGAAAGTGGTGAGTGGGAAGTGATGAACTTATGGGAACTATGACCACCCTTGCATTTCTTATGTAATTGATATCCAACACAAAATAAATACAAAACAGAGCAGCAACAAAAAATATGCCAACTGCAAGCCTTACAACAGATGGCCGAATCCATCAGCACATGCAAGCATACCCAACTTTCCCAACTCCAACTCAATTCCATCAAAAAACAAAACCCAACATCCCACAAAGCCACCAAAAAATCCCAACATCCCATTGCTGATACAAAAGATGAATCCATACGGGAAAAAATCCCAAGGCAAGCAAAAACACAATGTAAGCATCAGATTGCCCAAGTTCAACTCAATTCCATCAAAATACATAACCGAACATTCAACACAGCCACCAAAACAGCCCAAAATCCCCCTGCTGATACAGAATATGATACCTACTGGAAAAAAATCCAAGCTATAACCCAATTCAAGCATCAAATTGCCCAACTCTAACTTAATTCCATCAAAATACATAACCCAACATTCAACACAGCCACCAAAAAATCCCAACATCCCACTACTAATACAGAATATGATACCATACTGGAAAAAAATCTCAAAGCAAGCAAAAACACAATGCAAGCATTAGATTGCCCAACTGCAACTCAATTCCATCAAAAAACATAACCCTACATTCAACAAAGCCAACAAAAATCCCAACATCCCACTGCTGATACATAATATGATACCATACTGGAAAAAATCCCAAGGCCAGCTATGCAAGCATCAGATTGCCCAACAACAACTCAATTCCATCAAAATACATAACCCAACGTTCAACACAGACACAAAAAATCCCAACATCCCACTGCTGATATAGAATATGATACCATACTAGGAAAAATCCCAAGGCAAGCAAAAACACAATGCAAGCATCAGATTGCCCAACTGCAATCTGATACCATATAGATTGCCCAACTGCAGCTCAATTCCATCAAAAAACATAACCCCACATTCAACACAGCCACCAAAAAATACCAACATCCCATTGCTGATACAGAATTTGATACCATATTGAAAAAAATCCCAAGGCCAGCTATAACCAAATGCAAGCATCAGATTGCCCAACTCCAACCCAATTCCATCTGTTGAATCATCAGGCCGGCACTCGAGATGACTCGTTCGACGGGTGACTAAGGTCCACAGAGACCACAAGAGAAGCCTGACAATGACTCGGTCAAGGCCCACCAACCGGTCTCCCGTTGAACTCTCACCAATTGAATGTGGGATTGAAAGCGAGCTCATAAATAGGCGGGAACGTGGGCTACGGTTACCCTATTAAAGGTGGAAGATCATGGCACCATAATTGGTGTATGTTATCCACCCAACGTCACAAAAATGACCCAGGAGGTCTATAAATAGGGGAGGTTGCAACTTCCAAGGTACGAGATCTAATACATAGACTCTATACTTTACATCTTACATTTCTTCCACAAAAGAGCTTGCGACGTTAGATCTGAGACGAACCTCCGTGGGTCGATATCATCTGCTCCAAGCTCATTCTTTTCCTTAAGTTCCATTCTTACTTAAGTATCAGAGGGGATTTGGGTCAAGACCCAAATCCGACCTCACTGAGGCTTCCTTTGGTGCAGATTGCCGAGCCTCGATCTTCAGTAAGGCTCACTCCTGAGCTTCACATCCTCGATCGATCGATAAACGGACCGCTCGAGGGTTGATCAAGCATCACAAGTCAACCATCATCCATCAACGACCCTGATTCTTTCAACCTAGGGTCCCACTCAACCGGATGACGAGGCTCCGATTCATCAGGAAGGGTCCACGTCTGCAACATAATTATTTCGGTCATTTTTGGCCTTAATAGTTTGGCACTGTCTGTGGGACAACATTTACCGGCTTGACATCCTAAAGCAATCAAAAATCTATGTCAGCTGGACCCAGCAACATCGGATCGAACCCAGGTCCAAGTGAGAAACAAAAGGCGAATAACATCCTGGTGGAGGATGCCTCAGATTCTACATCCCCATCAATGCGACCTGGGAAGGCCACCAAAGAATCTAAGGTGTCACATAAGCAATTCGACAAATTTGTAGAGTGGGTCGACAAGAGTCTTGGCATTTTGGTGACCCTGCTACACCAAAGCATGGGAGATCTGCCACTCACAAATGAGCAACTACCGCCTCCAAATCCAACTCTGACACCAACTAGAGGCGTATCCCTACTCAGGGATCCAAGAGATATGAGAGTGGATCGACAAGAGGTCGCCTCACACAATACAATCCACACATCTCACTGATCGGTGCCCCGGAGAGTGCGCGAACACGCAACCGGGGCGAGGCCGACTCGCTAGTCTTACCGCAAGCGCACGGTGTAGCGGCGAGCGGGTATCGAACACGAGGAGGGCAAATGACAGTGTCTTCTTCAATTCACCTGGCTATAAGAACAGTCGAGAAATATTCGCAATAAAGCGGTCACAGTCGTTCAATTGTATAAAAGGAATATCAAATTAATAAAGACGCCTAGGGGGTAGGGAATCCCCGCTACAAACCGTATCTCGTCATTGTGATTCGTAGGTTTCACAATTGCTAGACTTGAAATTCAGGTGAACTAGTTGCAACTAAATGTAGAACCAAGCTCACGCTCTCGCGCTATTGCCGGTCTATAGCAAACCTAGGGTAGAGTCCAATCTCTTGCAAACCCTAACCTAGGCAAGCTAGCGTGAAGAACAACATCATCGTTCAATCGTATCTCGATACCACTCTCGTGCAAACTCGAGCCACGACCTAGGTTGGGATAGTTCCTACCCGTCCAATCTCTTGCAAACGGGTATTGGTATAGAATTGCAATCGAAAACCCTAGTTTCGGTCCAATCTCTTGCAAACCGATTCCGGAGAAATTCAATTGTAACCCAATTCGAATTTCTAGGGCTTCCTATCGAGTTGGGATCCAATCTCTTGCAAATCCCAATCGGTATGAATCCCTAGCTATTCGTAATAAATCAATCCAAAACTAACCCTAATCAATTCTAGCAATAATTTCACCAATTCATCACAAATTAGAAATAGGGTTCGTAGGGTTCATTCCCACGCCCTAAGACGATAAAACTACTCACAATTCATAATGAAATTCAATAGAAATTCACAAATAAAATCAATAGAATTCATTGCAATATTCAATAAATCAATAAAAATGGAGTTTTTGATAGAGAGAGACAAACCAATGAAGAATCAATGGCATCCAACAAAATAACACTTTTCTCTCTCCCCTAAAAGCTCAATCTAATCTCCTAAAAGTAATCTAAAAAAGGCTGCAAAAAAGTTCTGAAAAAGCTCTCTAAACTAGGTTAAAAACTGGGGTTAAATACCCCCCAAAACGCCCAAAAAACTGTGACGAAAATGCCCCTGCGCAGCCTCAAAATCGCAGTTTACGCTACAGGCAGTGCGGCTCACTCGGCTGAGTGACAAATGTCATTCGGCCGAGTGACAAACCCTGACAAATTCCAGTAACTTCAGACTTTTGGGGGTCGGCTCCTCGGGAGTCACTCGGCCGAGTGACTTTCTTTACTTCGGCCGAGGGGACTTCTTCACTCGGCCGAGTCGGAACTCGGGAGATGACTGACAAATTACAGTAAGTCTGGACTTTTCGTTGCCGTCGTCTTGATGCCACTCGGGCGAGTGGAGTCTCCGTGGTTCGACCGAGTGGACTGGCGACGGTCGGCCGAGTGCACGCTGATACTCTATCTTCTGCGTGTCAGATCTGGTCGGCCGAGCGGGCTTTCGATGGTCGGCCGAGTGACTCCTTCACTCGGCCGAGTGACATGCTCAAAATACCCAATCTTCGTATTTTTGATCCCTCGTCGCTCCTACGACGTTCTTTCTTCTTCCACTCCTCTCCAACAGCAAAGTTCCCCTCGAAGGAGTCATGGGTGACACTCCGGAATGGGTGCATCTCAGAATCACTCCAAATCACTCGAAATCTCCTGAAATTCGACAAAAACAAGAAATCGTGAAAAGCATCGCAATATTGCCGAAAAATCGTGAAAAGCGCGATTCGAGCGATCAAAATGGCATGCAAACATGCAGAAAAAAGGTGTAAAATATGGAGTGATCAAAATCCTCCAAGCTTACCTCTTACTCGTTCTCGAGGAAGATGAGTAAAAAGTGAACCCGGTGGATAAAGAAAATAGAAACGATGGAAAGGCGGAAAATGAAAAACGAAAAACAAAGTAGAAAACGAAGAGGGAAGCTGCTAGATTATTTTTCTCAGGACGTGGGTTTTGCTTACTCATAGAGCACGTATCGAATGTAAAACACATGTCAAAGACTTTTATCTCGATATCATAGTATAAATGTGCATTTGAAATAGAAAACCCAAGAACATCAATATAGCATGAAAAATGGAATAATTCTAGAATTAGCATCGTCTGAAGCATCTAAAGCGTAGAGATATCATGAAAAAAGCGGTATAAGTGGGTAATCTAATCTACTCAGTTTGATCTCAAAAAGTAAACTAATCCAGATTTATCAATGCTAGCAAACATTCAATCACCCTGAAGTGAAGCATACAAATCATGCAATAAGAAGTGATATGAGAAAAGAAAGCAGTACTCCAGATATAAGCAATCAATGCGTGAATCTTGGTGTGTTTTCTACAATAGCATACATATGAATCATCAGACATCAGCTAATAATAGAATTTCATCCATTTTCATACGGAAAAAGAAGTGGGTCACTATTTCTAAATGCAAAACAGGACATAGCATATGATATCAGAAACAAAAGCTATGACATGACAAATTTAGCATGCATATAGAGAAAAGCTAACACCACGTCATCATCATCACAGATAAATCATCTCTAGCAAAAGATGAAAGAAATAAAGATAAAGGGAAAACAGAATTATTTACAATGCCGCACACAAAGAAAATAAGAAAAATGTGATGCATGGTAAAAACAAATGAAAAAGTGATGAAAAATGGGTACAAAAGCGGGAAAACGTGAAAAAACTAAAAATAAAGGTGATAAAAGCAAAAAGTGTGAGAACTCACTCCCCCAAGCTAAAGTGCACAGTATCCTCAATGTGCGAAGTGTGGCACACCGAAAGACGGGAAATGGGTGGGGAGGGTGAGGATGCATGCATGATAAAAAAGGAAAAAATAAAAAGAAAATATGATGATGTGAAAGATGCATGCAAAGATCGGAGTGATGCAGATAATGTGTCACCAAAAATAACTCTCCCTCTCTCCCAAAAAGATATAGAAAGATGTGATCAGAACATGGACCAAAATAGTGAGGGGAGGAGGGGGTGGGCAAAAATCTATCGACAGGACCAGCAGAGAATGGGCAGCATAACGACAAAAAGATCAATGGCATCAAGGGTGTGCCTAAGCTGGTGGTGCTGCACCATCTCCATCCTGTGGCGGAGGTGGAGGTGGGGGTGGGGGTGGGGGTGGACGTGTCTGCTGGGTGGGTGGGTGTAGTGGAGGCAGTCGCGCCAGGATCTGATTCAGGCAAACCTGAATATCGGGAAGCATGGCGACGTGAGACTGCACGGAACTGACTGTGGCAGAGAGAGCCTTAAAATCACCCCTGAGTCCACTCACCGCCCCCTCAAGAGCACGGATGCTCTGAAGTAGAGCGTCAGGGGGTGGTGGAGCGGAGGGACGGACAGGTCTAGGCTATGAAGGTCGGGGCTGTCGCACACGGGTGGAGTAGGTAATCGGACCAGCAGGCATGTGTGGAAAAGGTGATGTGCTCACTAGTGGATGCCCAGCCTCTGTGCGAGGCTGGGACGTAGGCTGGGACGAGGAGGCAGTAGCAGTGGTGGTGGAAGATAAAATCGGCGACGAGGCAGCAAGAGAGGTCGGTGACACAGGTGTGAGGACAGACGTCACGACACTCTCGGATAGGACAGCTATGGCGGAGACAGAAGGGTCGACCACTGGGGTGGAAGTGTAAGGACCAAAAGGTGACACCCGAGCGGACAACAAGCTGGACAGGGATCGTACAACAGCAGGGAAGGAAGACTCGCCGCTCTCTAGTATGGTGGGTGGTCGCTCGGGAAGAAGTGAGGAAATGGGCTCAACCGAGATAGGCACAACAGTGGTGGGGGTGGTGGTGGACGTGGTGGACGGCTCAGCAAGGGTACTCCCGACACTGACAGAAGTGGAGACAGAAGTGTCGGGAGGTACAGACAGTGCAGGCTCGGGCTGAGGGAACACGGGGTCAGCAGGAGGTGCAGGGGGTGCAGGGGGTGCCTGCTCAGCGCCCTCAGCCTCAAGTACGTAGGCAGCTGGGATGAGGAGATCCATCGCTGGGATCCAATCCTCGTGGGCCGGTCCTATATGTGTCCGAGCTAGGTTCGGGAGGATCATGTAATCGGCACTAAAAGGACCGTACAACCACACCTAGTGCCGCTGGCCGTGGGGACGAAGCATCTTCATCCGGGCCATGACGTCTATCGGGAGTGCAGTGGGGCCCGTGGCTCGTCTAAGGTCAGTAGGTAGGTCCACGCCAGTCATCAGGGCTAGCAAAGTAATTAGACCGCCGCAGCAAATAGGTGAGCGAGCGCCCACCGAAATGATGATGCGGTCTAAGAACCATCTAGCAATATCAATCTCAACGGCGGGGACCAGGTCATCGCTATCCCTATCGAGAACTCTGGGGCGAGTCATCGCGTAGAGCATATAGAGCTCAGGCGTAGACATCGTCCCAGGCTCGTACCTCTCCAAGAAGGTGGTCGCCATGAGGCGCTGGGCTATGCGGAGGCAGGGGTGTAGGACGACCGAGGCCTTGGCCCTACTAGGGTCAAAGCCATGGTGGGAGCCCGTGATACGTGTCCAGAACGTGGAAGTGTCAAACGACGGCGGTGGGATGTGAGTGGGTGCGTAGGCTCGGTCGGGGACGGGGACATCGGGCCACTGGAAGAACGCACGAAGCATGGCGAGAGTGACCTCGCACTCTCGATCTATAAGGCGAAATGTGCATCCTCCAGGTGTCCGGGCTATCGAGCTATGTACCTCCAGTGTCGGACGGACGTAGGTGTCCGCCGACACTGACAAAAAATCGCGCCAACCCACGTTGTGGTACAACGTGAGCATCCCCTCTAGCACCCCTAGGCGGTCAAGGTCTGCTAAGTGCACGAACCTAGAGGGCACTATAGATCGCTGGGCGATACGCTCAAATCAGACGCGCTGTGCGTCGTCTCTGAACGTGATCCCCAACGGCCCGACTACGGGAGCCGGTGGTGGGATAGGATCGGCGGGGACAGGCTGTGAGTGGATGGGATCGGCGGGAAGCGGCTGTGTGGGTGGTGGTGGCTATGGCGGGCTAGGTGGAGGGGAGTCCTCCATAGCGTGAGAGGGACCGGCGTCATCGGTCCTCTTCCGCTTGGAAGAGGCTCCCCGCGTGCGTGGCCTAGTGCGGGGCGGCATGTGTGCCGTGAGTGATCACCCAATAAAAATATAGTGCGACGTACTCAATAAAAGGAACGAGTGTACCTGAACACACCGCGAGAGCAAATCAGCAAGTGCGTGCGAAGAGCGCCGCCTCCGCGAAGCTAAAAATGCATCCTGAAGCTCCCCTAAGCTCCCCCAAGATAGCCTGCAAGTCAAACAACGATATCAGTGAATAATATTCGAAATGCATGGGGGAGACGGGGTATAATAGATAGATAAACAAATTAATTTGGGTTAGGGGCTCAACGGGCGTACGGATCGTCAAAAATGCGGAAAAAAGGAGTTTTACGCTAAATAGGGGATCGCCGGAGGTCGGCCGGCGGTGGGGGGTGTCGCCGGAGGTCGGGCCGTCTGCGGTCGGACGATCGCCGGCGATGGTCGGGCGATTGGGCCGGTGGCGAGGCGGTTCGGGCGAAGGGGGGTGCGGTCGCGGGCGAGGGGAGGTGAAAAGGCTCGGGCTCGGGCGAAATTGGGGGATTAATCACGTTGAAATTCGTGCCGAGCCCGCATCGGCTTATATAGGTGCAGATACGACTCAGCCGAGTGACTATGTTGCTCGGCCGAGTGACGTATCGATGAAAAAAATTTAAATTTCTCCCCGCCACTTACGACTCGGCTGAGTGGCTTATGTGCACTCGGCCGAAGGGAGAAAACTCCTTCGGCCGAGTGGCACAAGCTACTCGGCAATATTCAGGCTAGGAGGGTATCCGTTTCCCTCGGCCGAGTGACTAAGCGTACTCGGCCGAGTGACAGTTAATACGAAATGCACAAAAAAGACAGAGAGTTGGGTTCAGCAGACTTCCTTTGTTGGTGCCCCACTCGGCCGAATGGGGTCCTTTGCTCGGCCGAGTCGCATATGATACTCGGTCGAGTGGCATGCTGTTTTCTGCTTCGGGGCTCCGTTTTCGCTCTTCTCTCTGGTTTTCTTCCCCCAATTGGTTTCTTCCTCCTCCCAAGGCCTGAGCGCATTCCTGGAGTGCTCTTCCTTGCCTCCATCTTCCTCCACATGAGAGATCTCCTTTTCTCCTCTCATGCCATAGAAATTAAGACCCGTTGTCACGGTTTTTATGGGCAAAAGACTCAAAACACTAATAAAATCTAAAAATAAAAATAAAAACCAAGTAAAAATAATGCAAAAACCATCGGGTTGCCTCCCGACAAGCGCTCATTTAAGGTCTTGAGCTCGACCCCTTTGGATTTTCAATCAACGCTTGATGTTGGGTGCACATGAGATGCACCCATCGAACTTGCCGGGAAGACTGCTTGGATTTGGATCGTGGTGGTGCGTGGCCTTCCTCAGCGCCCCTTCATCATGAGCAATGTTGGGGGATGGATCCCCCAAGCTTGAGCTTGTTCCGGTCTTCGACTTCACCGGTGACACCGATCTTCGAATCGGTGGAGCTTTCTTTGGATTCTTCAATATCGAGAGCTTGCAAAGCTCCCGTATTCTCGCGACATCAGTGTCGCCATCAGCATTCACCGTGGAGCTATTGGGAGAGTCCTCCATCTTCTCTTCTTCGCTCAAATCTTGGCTTCCTTCGAAGCCGTCATCATGGAGCGCACCGATGGAGTAGGGGATAGCCTCTTCAATGACCTCGTCAAGGAGGTATGAAAGGTTATCCGGCCGTCCCTTGAGTAGATATATTCTATTTACTTCGCCCATAGGGACTCCTTCAGAATAATGCTTTAGCCGTTGCCCATTCACCTTGAACGTGGCTCCGTCTTTCCCTTCCAATTCAAAAGCTCCTCCCAGTTGTATGTGCTTGATGGTGAAAGGTCCGGACCACCGTTACCTCAACTTCCCGGGGAATAGTCGGAGTCGGGAATTATATAGCAAGATTTTGTCTCCGACCTTAAAGTCCGTGACAGTTATGCGTGCGTCGTGGAGAATCTTGGTCCTTTCTTTGTAAATTCTTGAGCTCGTGTAGGCATCTCTTCTAATTTCGTCAAGCTCATTGATATCTAGGCGCCGTCTCACCGCCGTACTCTTATAGTCATAATTGAGAGTCTTGATGGCCCAATACGCGCGGTGCTCCAACTCTACCGGCAAGTGACAAGCTTTCCCATAAACCAGTCAGAACGGCATGGTGCCAATGGGAGTGCGAAAGGCCGTGCGATATGCCCATAGGGCATCGTTTAACTTCATGGACCAATCCTTTCTAGATCGATTTACGGTATTTTCAAGAATTTGCTTGATATCTCTATTTGAAACTTCCACTTGTCCGCTCGTCTGAGGGTGGTAGGCCATGCCAATTCTATGGTTCACCCCGTACTTTTTCAACATGGCTTCAAATTTGTTTTCTATGAAATGGCTTCCCCCGTCGCTTATCAAAGTACGGGGCACCCTAAAGCGCGGGAAAATATTCTGCTTGAAAAACTTGGAGACAACCCTCGCATCATTGGTAGGGGTGGCGATGGCTTCTACCCATTTGGAGACGTAGTCCACGGCCAATAAGATATACTTGTTACCCTTGCTTGACGAAAATGGTCCCATGAACTCCACTCCCCAACAATCAAAGAGCTCAATCTCTAGAATGGGCCTCATTGGCATCTCATTTCGTTTGGAAATATTCCCGGTCCGTTGGCATCTATCGCACCCCTTGACGAAATCGTGCGTGTCTCTGAACATGGTTGGCCAAACGAATCCACTCTGTAATATCTTAGCGGTAGTCTTAGAAGCGGCGTGATGTCCCCCGCATGGCATACCGTGGCAATGCAAGATGATGGAGGTGGCCTCCTCCTTAGAAATACATCTCCGAATAACCCCATCCTTCCATATCTTAAAGAGATAAGGATCTTCCCAAAAATAGCTACGGACTTCATGCATAAATCTCCTCTTTTGCTGTGTGGGCATCCCGCATGGTTTAATCCCACAAGCCAAGTAATTGATAAATTCCGCATACCAAGGAACTTCCCCGGGCCTTATGGCGTATAGCCTCTCATCAATAAAGGTGTCGTCGATGGGCAAGCTCTCGTCCTCCTTGTCACGAATAAGCCTAGACAAATGATCCGCCACAACGTTGTCCGTACCCTTCTTATCTCTGATTTTCAAATCAAACTCTTGCAATAGAAGTATCCACCTAATCAACCTAGGTTTGGCCTCTTTCTTGTTTAGAAGATACTTCAATGCCGCGTGGTCGGTGTGGACAATTACCTTTGATCCAAGGAGATAGGAGCGGAACTTTTCAATGGAATACACGACCGCTAGAAGCTCTTTCTCCGTAGTTGTATAATTTTTCTGTGCGTCATCCAATGTTTTGCTTGCATAAAATATTGCATGAAGCTTTCTGTCTTTCCTTTGTCCTAACACCGCTCCAATGGCTTGGTCACTTGCATCACACATGAGCTCAAAGGGAAGGCTCCAATCCAGTGGTTGTATGATGGGCGCAGAAATTAGTGCTTCCTTCAATGTATTGAACGCTTGCAAGCATTCACCTGAAAAAACAAACGGGGCATCTTTAGCAAGCAAGGAGGTAAGAGGTCGGGCAATCAAGGCGAAATCCTTGATAAAACGGCGGTAAAACCCCGCATGACCAAGAAAGCCCATAATGCCCTTAACATTAATAGGATGAGGGAGTTTCTCGATTACCTCAATCTTTGCCTTATCAACCTCAATCCCTCTTGAGGAGACAAGGTGCCCAAGCACTATCCCTTCGGTGACCATGAAGTGACATTTCTCCCAATTAAGAGTAAGATTATTTTGTTGACATCTTTTAAGAACTTTGGTAAGATTAGCCAAACAAGAATCAAACTCACTTCCATAAACTGAGAAATCATCCATGAAAACTTCCATAATATTTTCAATATAGTCGGAAACGATGGAGGTCATGCACCTCTGAAAGGTTGCAGGTGCATTACAAAGACCAAAGGGCATTCTACGGTAGGCGTAAGTGCCATAAGGACAGGTAAAAGTAGTCTTTTCTTGGTCGTCTTCATGCAAAGGGATTTGGAAAAACCCCGAATACCCATCCAAGTAGCAAAAGTATTTATGTTTAGCAAGCCGTTCAAGCATTTGATCTATGAAGGGTAGTGGGTAATGGTCTTTTCGGGTGGCTTTATTTAGTTTTCGATAATCAATGCACATCCACCATCCCGTGACAGTGCGTGTAGAAATGGGCTCTCCTTTTTCATTTTTTATAACGGTCATCCCCCCTTTTTGGGAACAACGTGAACGGGGCTAACCCATCTACTGTCTGAGATAGGATAAATAATACCGGCCTCAAGCAATTTAAGGATTTCCTTTTTGACTACCTCTTTCATATTCGGGTTCAACCACCTTTGAGGCTCAATAGAAGTGGCTTCAGTGTTTTCCAAGTGGATCCTATGCGTGCATAGCCTATGGCTTATTCCCTTAAGATCCGAGATAGTGTAGTCAAGGACATCCTTGTGGTCCCTAAGGAATTCTAGTAGTTTTTCAAGTTGATCATGGCTGAGGTGGGAATTAACAATCACCGGGAAAGTCAATTTACTACCCAAGAAAGCATACCTTAGATTCAGCGGTAATTGTTTAAGCTCTACCTCAAAGGGTGCCGTACCCTCTGCTTCATCATCTTGTGTGAGTTTGGCTTCCCCTTCAACATCTGAGTTTAGCTCACTCTCGAGTGGAGGCTCAGATTCGCTTCTTAGTGAGAATGGTGCATCGGAATAGACGCTCTCCAATTCTACGCTAGCATCGATAGGACCACCACATTGCTCCGGTTCATTCCTGAGATCAAGAAATACGTCAGCAGATTCAAAAATGCAAGAGTGGGGGTCGTAGAGTGTAACTCCCTGAATATCGGTTTGCTCGAAGGATTCCTCGGGGGTGTAGTACTCTTCGACGCATGTTCTACCGTCTTCAAAATATAGCTTGTCGTCCCTCACATCAACTCTGATATCGCCCCCAATAGTCCCATCCGGGGAGATTTGATCCATCACAAAGCTAGCAAACAATTGTTCGACGGGGTCCTCGATATTAATATCAAAAGCTCCGGTAGCGTGGACCTCATCAACAAGTTCCTTAAGGAGCTCCGCGAAGGATTCATCATCCCCTTGGCCAGACTCAGTCATTGGAATTGCATCCCCCATTTTACCTGTTAAGATCTTGTGGAAAATTTCGAGAGAGCGTGCAAAATAGGGCTGTAAACAGAGTTAGAAAAGAATGAAGAAATAAATAAAGAAATTGAAAAATAACCGGGTGATCCAAATTGAACTCTGTCAAAAACACATCCCGACAACGACGCCAAAAACTTGATCAGTGCCCCAGAGAGTGTGCGAACACACAACCGGGGCGAGGCCGACTCGCTAGTCTTACCGCAAGCGCACGGTGTAGCGGCGAGCGGGTATCGAACACGAGGAGGGCAAATGACAGTGTCTTCTTCAATTCACCTGGCTATAAGAACAGTCGAGAAATATTCGCAATAAAGCGGTCACAGTCGTTCAATTGTATAAAAGGAATATCAAATTAATAAAGACGCCTAGGGGTAGGGAATCCCCGCTACAAACCGTATCTCGTCATTGTGATTCGTAGGTTTCACAATTGCTAGACTTGAAATTCAGGTGAACTAGTTGCAACTAAATGTAGAACCAAGCTCACGCTCTCGCGCTATTGCCGGTCTATAGCAAACCTAGGGTATAGTCCAATCTCTTGCAAACCCTAACCTAGGCAAGCTAGCGTGAAGAACAACATCATCGTTCAATCGTATCTCGAGACCACTGATCGCGCCCCGGCGTACACGTCCCGGGACGACGGTTGTAGTTTTACCGCAAGCGCACGGTATAGCGGCGAGCGGGTATCGAACACAGGGAGGACGAATGACCGTGCTTGCTCCTAATCAACCTGGCTATTCAGAGGGATAATTGCCTTGGGCGATCCTGTCACAATCGTCAGACAAAAGTGCGAAATATCAAATCAAATAGAGAACGCCTAGGGAATGGGGAATCCCCACTACTCACCGTATTTCACAATTGTGGTTCACCGGTATCGAAATCGCTAGGATGAGAATTTGGATGAACTAGTTGCAACTAAATGTGGAACCAAGCTCACGCTCTCGCGCTGTTGCCGGTCTATAGCTATCCTAGGTTTGGGTCCAATCTCTTGCAAACCCTAGCCTAGGGAAGCTAGCATTAGGATCAACATCATCGTCCAATTGCGCACCGAGCCCAATCTCTTGCAAACTCGGTCCACAATCTAGATTAGGATAGTTCCTACCCATCCAATCTCTTGCAAACGGGTATCGGCGCGGAATTGCAACCGGAGATCCTAGCATCGGTCCAATTTCTTGCAAACCGATACTTCGAAAATCCGACTCCAACCCAATTCGGATTTCTAGGGCTTCCTATCGAATTGGGATCCAATTTCTTGCAAATCCCAATTGATGTGAATACCTAGCTATCCGTAGTAATTCGATCCCAATCTAATCCCTAATAACAATCCTAGCTCAATTTCTACCGATTCAACACAAATACGAAATTGGGTTTGTAGGGTTCATCCCCACGCCCCAAGACGTGGAGACTACTCACTAATCATAGCAATAGCACAATAATTAGCAATGAAATAGACAATGGAATTCATCACAACAATGATATAAACAATAAAAATAGAGTTTTTGTGGAAGAGAAGTGCAAACCAATGTAGATCTTCAATCAACCCAATAAAAATCCAAGTTTTTCTCTTCACCAATCACAATTAATAAAGCTAAAAAGTAGACTCAAAAAGCTGCAAAAAATCTCAGAGGGGGGCTCCTAAAACTAGGGTAAAAATAGAGCTTAAATAGCCCCAAAAATCGTCCAAAAATCCTGACCAAAACGCCCCTGCACAGCATGTTTTCCGCAAATTTCGCTACAGGCAGCGCATCGCACTCGGCCGAGTGACAAAAGTCGCTCGGCCGAGTGAAAACACTGTAAATTTTCCAGTAAGTCGGGGACTTCAAGGGTCTTCAGTTCGGGGGTGGCTCGGCCGAGTGAGTTGTCGTCACTCGGCCGATGGCTTCTCTTCACTCAGGCGGACGGAATTTGCCACTCGGCCGAGTGGGTCTTCTGAAGCTCAGATGGCCAAAAAACAGTAACTTCGGTCTTTTTGAGGGCCTTCGTCTGGGCGCCACTCGGGCGGACGTGGTATCGTCACTCGGCCGATGTGGTCTCCGTCGCTCGGCCGAGTACACATGGAAGTCGTGTCTGAACGGGTCGGCCGAGCAGTGTCTGGCTGGTCGGCCGAGTGGCTCCTCCACTCGGCCGAGTGAGACACAAAAAATGCCCAAACTGGTCGTTTTGGCCTCCTCGTCGCTCCGGCGACGTCCATTCTTCTTCAGCTCCTCTCCAACAGCAAAATACCCCTCGGGGAGGTCGTCGGTGGCCGTCTAGATTACACGCATCTCGAGATCACTCCTAATCGCGCCAAATCACCTGAAATGCGACAAAAACAACAAATCGTGAAAAGCATCGCAATATCGTCGATATATCGTGAAAAACATAATTTGGGCGATCAAAATGGCATGCAAACATGCGGGAAAAGGGTGTAAAATAAGGAGTGATCAAAATCCCCCAAGCTTGCCTCTTACTCGTCCTCGAGGAAGATAAGTAAAAAGCGAACCCGGTGGATTCGGAAAACGAAAACGGCGAAAAACGAAAAAAAATGGAAAACGAAGAAGAATGAAAACCAAACGAGAATAAAGAAAGAAAGAAAGAAGAGGTAGGATGCTAGATCATTTTCTCAGGACGTGGGTTTCACCTACTCTTATAGCATGCACCGAGTGAGAAATACATGTCAAAGAATCTCATTTTGATATCATAGTAGAATAGTGCAAGTAGAAAATAGAAAACCCACGAACAACGGTATAATCATGAGAAACGGAATGATTTTAAAATTAACATCGCCTGAATCATCTAAAGCGGTATACAAGTCTCAGATCACACACTTTTCAATTGAACGCTTTCTATCTGGAGTATAAGAGTATCACATCATAGAATAGAGAGAATGGAAAAGTATGGGTTTCATGAAATGAATGCTAGGCTTAGATTTCTGGATTTCGTAAAGATAGAAACAATCTCACCGAGTATAGAATATTACTTAGCCTAGGTTGTCGTGCAATGTCAAGTAGTCGCTCTCACACACATCAATGGATCTCCTCCCCCAAGCTTATCTATAAGCGTGGTGGCACAAAAATATTTACATCCCCATTTTTTTAAAGCTCCAAAGGCAAAGAAGAGAAAGAAGAAAGAAAGAAAATAAGCGATTGGGATCTTTTATTGAGGATTTTTTTCCTCTTTTCTCCTCTCTTTTTTTTTTGCAAACCAATGTATACAATGATCCCAATTCAAAGAGAGATAATGATATACGAGAATGTTCTTCTCTCTTTTATTATATATATATTTTTTTTGGAATAAGAGATTTGGAGCTAGGAATTAATAGCGGGGGAAATGCCATAAAATAGAATCACTAAGGGGAGATTCACCAATGATTTTAAAAGTAGAGAAATGTTGTTCAAGATTTGTGGAGAAAGAAATAAATATAACTCTCGGCTCACTCTATAAGACATGCACGACAACTTCAGCAAGGTAATCTAATCTACTCAGTTTCGATCACAAAAAAGCTAACTAATCCAGATATATCATAGCTAACCATCATTCAATCATCCGGAAGTGAAGTGTACAATTCATGCATATAGAAGTGATAAAGGAAAAGAAGTCAGTACTCCAGATATAGGCATTCAATGCGTGAATCTTGGTGTGTTTTCTGTGATAGCATACATATGAATATTCAGGCTCAGCTAATAATAAAATTTCATCCATTTTCATGAGGAAAAAGTGTGGGCTCCTATTTCTAAATGCAAGCGAGTCATAGCATATGATATCAGAAATGAAATCTAAGACACGACAAATATAGCATGCATATAGAATAAGCTAACTCCACGTAGACATCATCACAGAAAATTCATCTCTAGCATGAGATGAAAAATAAGGAAGAAGTAAAGATAAAAGGAAAATAGAACTATGCAATGCGGCACACAGGAAAGTAAGGAAAACGTGATGCATGGCAAAACAAAAGGAAAATAACGAAAAATGAGTGCAAAAGTGAAAAGCGGTGTGAAAAACTGAAAATAAAGGTGGCAAATCGAAAAAAGAACGTGAAAGCTCACTCCCCCAAGCTAAACGGCACAGTGTCCTCAATGTGCAAAGTGTGGCACACAGAGAGACAAGCAATGTGAGGGGCAAGTGAGGATGCATGCATGATGGGAAGAAAAAAATAAAAAAGGAAAAGTAAGAAATGAAAATATGATGCGGAAATGATGCATGCACAGCTAGGAGTGATACGAAAATAAATATGGCACCCAGAACTCTCCCTCTCTCCCAAAAAAGATATATATAGATGTGATCAAAAATGAGAATCCCAAGTAGATATGATATGATATGCACAAATAGATATGATCAGAAATATAATCCCAAAATAAGTGAGGGGAGGGGGGGTGGACAAAAGTGCATCAGGACCCAGCAGAGACGGGCAGCACAACGACAGGAATGGATCAAGGCATCAAGAGTGCCTAAGAAGGCGGTGCCGCGCCGTCTCCGTCCTGAGGCGGAGGTGGTGGTGGTGGTGGTGTAGGCTGCTGAGCTGGGGTGGGCGTGGGAGTGGAAGCAGGTCGAGCGTGTGTGGGAGTGTGTGTGGGAACCTGCTGGGTGGGTGGGGGTACACGCGGGAGACGCTCTAAGATCTGTGTCAGGCAGTAGTGGATCTGAGGGATCAGGTCAAAGCGTCCAGCCATCGTAGAGACGGTGGAGGACAGGGTCCGAAGGTCTCCTCTAAGACCACTCACCGCCACCTCAAGAGCACGTATGCTCTGCAGTACAGTGTCGGGCGGGGGTGGTGCAGAGGGACGCACCGGTCTAGGCTGTGCAGGGCGAGGCTGGCGTACGCGTGTGGAGTATGTAACGGGCTCAGCAGGGAATGGGACAAAAGGGGCCGCGCCTGGAAAAGTGGGCCTGGCCTCGGTGTGAGGCTGGGACACCGGCTGGCGAGGAGTGGAGGCAGCGGCAGCAAAGGAGGCATGCAAAAGAGGCAACGAGGTGGCCGGAGAGGTCCGTGGCACAGACGTGTGGACAGACGCCACGACGCTCTCGGAGAATAAGGCGGCGGTGGAGACAGAGGAATCTCCCGCTGGGGCAGAAGTGTGCGGTCCAAAAGGTGTAACCCCAGCGGAGATCATGCTAACCATGGTCTCCACGACCGAAGTGAACGAGGGCTCTCCGCACTCGACTATGGTCGGCGGGCGCTCGGGGAGTGCGGAGCAAAGGGGCTCCACGGACAGAGGGCCTGAGGTGGCAGAGGGGGTGGTGGGGACAGCCTCGGAAGTGGTGACCGTGGTGGAAGTGGGCTCAGCAAAAGTACTCGCGACACTGGTAGAGGTGAGGACAGAAGTGTCAGGAGCAGCAGAAACGACATGTGTGGGCTGAGGGATCACAGGGGCGGCAGCGGGCTCGGCAGGGCGTGCAGCAGGGTCTGCGGGAGCAGCCTGGGCAGCGTGTGCGGCGTGGACCTGCTCGGCCTCCTCGGCCTCGAGCACGTAGGCGGCGGGGATGAGGACATCCATATCTGGGAGCCAGTCTACGTGGGCCGGTGCAATCTGGGTCCGAGCATGGTTCGGGAGAATCATGTAATCGGCCCCATAGGGGCCGTGCAACCAGACCCAGTGACGCTCACCGTGCGGACGCAGCATCTTCATCCGGGCCATAACGTCTATCGACAGGGAAGTGGGGCCCGGAACGCGTCGCAGGTCGTCGGGGAAATCCTCGCCGGTCATAAGAGCCAGCAGGGTAATCAGGCCGCCGCAGCATATCGGTGAGCGAGCGCCCACCGATACAATGATGCGGTCTAAGTACCATGCCGCGATATCGATCACGACGGCGGGGACAAGCTCATCTCCATCCCTAGACAGAGCTCTGGGACGTGTCATCGCATAGAGCATGTAAAGCTCTGGCGTAGACATCGTGCCCGGCTCATATCTGGCCAAAAAGGTAGTCGCCATGAGGCGCTGGGCAATGCGAAGGCAGGGATGTACGATGGCCGAGGCCTTGGCCCTACTAGGGTCAAAGGCGGCGTGGAGACCCGTGATACGTGCCCAGAAGGCACCGGCGTCGAAAGAGGGTGGAGGGATATGTGTGGGGCCATAACCGCGATCGGCTCCGGGGACTGCGGGCCAAGAGAAAAATGCTCTCATCATATCGAGAGTGACCTGGCACTCTCGATCCATGAACCGGAATGAGCATCCCTCATCGGTCCGGGCGATAGAACTCAAAACCTCAAGTGTCGGACGGGTAAAAGTATCCGCCGACACCTGGAAAAAATCTCGCCAGCCCACGTTGTCGTACAACGTGAGCATCCCCTCAAGTACCCCCAGGCGTCCTAGGTCAGCGAGGTGTGCGAACCTGGAGGGTACGATCGAGCGCTGGGAGATACGCTCGAAGACGGCGCGGTGCGCGTCGTCTCGGAACGTAATCCCGAGCGGCCCGACCAGTGGAGCCGGTGGTGGTGGCTGTGGATCGGCGGGGAGAGGCTGTGCAGGCTGTGGGTGCGCTGCAGGCTGTGCGGGGTGTGCGGAGCCTGCAGGCTGTGCGGGGTGTGCGGGTGACGGTGGAGGAGAGTCCTCCAACTCGTGGGAGGGGCCGGCGTCATCCGACCGCTTCCGCTTGGCGGAAGCTCTCTTCGACCGCGGCCGTGTCCGGGGCGGCATATCTGCCCCGAGCGCGCGCCGAAAAAAAAAAAGTGAAAAGTGCGGCGTGTGCACAAAGAGTGGAAAGAGTTTACCCAAACACGCCGCGAGTGCTAAGTAGTGGAAGCGTGCGAAGTCCGCGCCTCCACGAAGTCCTGAGCAGCCCGTAGAAGCTCCCCTGAGCTCCCCTAAGCTCCAAAAAGCAACCTGCGCATGGAAAAGCGATATCAGCGAGTAATAATCAAAATGTATGGAGCAATAGGGGTATAACAGATAGATATAGGAATTGATTTGGGTTAGGGGGGCGTTTAGCACATGGATCCTCAAAAAATACACGAGGAGAGGAGAAAACGGTGAAAATAAGCGAACCGGAGGTGATCGGAGGCGGGGTTGCCGGCGGCGACTCGGGCGGAGTCCGGCGACGGGCGGCCGGCGACGGCAGGCCGAGCGGCGGCGCGCGCGGGCGAGTGGGCGAGCGGCGAGGCGAGATCGGGCGAGGGAGAGCTGAGGGGGCGCGGGCGAAGGGTTTTTTCGTTTTCGAAAACTGTGCCCCCCCTCGGTTTTATATTAAAAAAGTTACGACTCGGCCGAGTGACTTTACTCACTCGGCCGAGCGAGGCAATTAAAAATTTCTCCCCGATGTCGCTTCGGCCGAGTGGCTTTGCCAGCCTCGGCCGAGTGGAGTAAGTCCATTCGGCCGAGTGACTCAAGCTACTCGGCATGACTCGCCCTAGGAGGGTATCCGATTTACTCGGCCGAGTGCATATATATACTCGGCCGAGTGGCAGTTCTTATGAAATGAGGAAAATAGACAGAGAGTTGGGTACAGTAGACTTCCCTCGTTCGTGAGCGGCTCGGCCGGACGAACTTCTGGACTCGGCCGAGTGACTAGTATACTCGGCCGAGTGAGCCTTAATTTCTGCTGTTTATCTTCGTTTGGGCTCTAAACTCCGTGTTTCTTCCTCCAGTCGATTTCATGCTCCTCCTAAGCGTCGAACGCCTTCTTGGGGCGCTCCTCGTCGTCTCGTTCATCCTCCTCATGATGGATCTACCTATCTCCTCTCCTGTCAAGAAAAATAGGACCCGGTATCACAAAATTTTTTGGCGATCGACTCAAAACACTAAAAAAAAATTTCTAAAACGAAAATAAAGAAAAACGAAAATAAAGCAAAAACCGTCGGGTTGCCTCCCGACAAGCGCTCGTTTTAGGTCGTGAGCTCGACCCCCTATAATTTTCAATCAATGCGGGATGTTTGGTGCATATGAGATGCACCCGTCAAACTTTCCGGGGAGCGCGCTTGGATTCGGACGTGGCGGCGAAGCGTTCTCCCGCGGTGGTCTCCTATCTCGAATAGTGTTGGGGGGAGGCTCCCCCAAGCTAGCATTTGCCCCGGTCAACGGCTTAGCCGGCGATGCCGATTTCCGTACCGGCGGAGCTTTCTTTGGAGACTTTGATTTCGAGAGCTTGCAGAGCTCTCGAATCCTTGCGACATCAGCGTCGCCTTCATCTTCATCAGCGGAGAAGTCGGGGGAATCATCATTATTGTCCTCATGGCCTAAATCCGGGCTTTCATCCAATTCTTCATCAAAAAGGGCACCAATTGAGTGAGGAATCGCCTCCTCTATCACCTCATCAAGGAGGTCCATATAATCGAGCTCCTCATGGTAAGGCATGTGCTTCATTGCCTTGGGAATGTGGAGTTCCACCTCGATGTTTCCGACATTTAAGGTTAAGGTACCTTCGCGCACGTCGACGATGACTCCGGCGGTGGCGAGGAATGGGCGCCCAAGTATCAATGAGGTGTCTCCCTCCTCCTTAATGTCCATGATGACGAAGTCACATGGCAAGCATATTCCACCCGGGACTTGAAGTGGGATGTCTTCGGCAATCCCCACCGGCCTTGTTATCCGTCCATCGGCTAATTGAATGCGCATGTCGGTGGGTTTCAACTTTGTCCCGGTGTTAAGCTTTAAGAACATGGAGAGGGGCATGAGACTCACACTAGCCCCAAGATCGACCAACGCCTTTTGAAGAGGCACGCCGCCCAACGTGCAAGGAATCCGAAAACTCCCCGGATCTTTAAATTTTGCCGGCTCCTTTTCTCTCTTGGTGAACCAAGAGCCCTCCTCGGCTAGCATGATCTTTTCCTTCCTCTTTCTCCCCGAAATCAAGTCCTTCAAGAATTTGGCATATGTGGGGATCTCGATGATGGCGTCAAGGAAGGGAATATTTAGGCTAACTCCTCTTAGATACTCGAGGAATTTCGCTAGCCTTTTCTCCATTTTTGCTTTCGCTAGTCTTTGGGGGAATGGGACCGGTGGCATGAAGCGCCTCTCCTCAATTAATAGCTCCGCCCTAGATTTCTCCTTGTCTTGTGGCTCCTTCTCCTTTTCAATCTCAACTACCGGCTCAACCGGCTCCACGCTTTCCTCCACGGGGTCCTCAATAGGAATCATGGCGGGGGTAGTGTCCTTCCCGCCTCTAGTAGTAACGGCAACTACGGCATTGATGTGGCCCGTGTTGCCCCGTGGGTTTTGCTCCGGTTGCGCCGGCAATCTCTGAGTGTTCCGATTGAGCAATGCCAATTGCTTCGATATTTGAGCCACTACGGTGTTAAGGGAGTCTTGCCCCGCCTTCAAAGTAGCATTCACCTTGTTTTGTTCGACCATGAACGCCTCCACTCTAGTTTCGAAATCGGATCTTTGTGGAGCTTGTGGAGGGTTTTGGTTTTGATTCCTCCACCCTTGGTTGTATCCGGGAGGCCTATAAGGTGGGACTTGTTGCTTTGGTTGGAAGTTTTGTTGTGGAGGTCCCCTCGGCGGATAGTATTGTTGTTGGGGTGGTGGTGGTCGAGCTTGATTAGGCGGTTGTTGTGGCGGGTTCAAAGCTCCTTCATTGTTGGCGTAGGAGAATCCCGGGTGATTTCTTGCGGCCGGATTGGACCAATACCCTTGGTTTCCCGCAACATATTGCACTTGCTCCAAGGATCCTTCTCCTTGCTCTCCTCCCGAATACATGGCTTGAGATTGGTCTTGCCAATCACTCATTTGGCTTGCCGGCGCGGAGGTGGAAGGGCTTCCTTGGGGCTCCGTGATGAATTTCTCCAATCTCTCCACCACCTTGTGGAGAGAATCGAATTTGCTCGTAAGCTCCGCTACGGCCTTTGCCTCGTAGATGCTAGTCGGCTTTAAGGAGGACGTAGAGTGTCCTCGCTCATCGCCCCATTGTTGGTTATTAGAGGCCATCTCCTCAATTAGGGCCGTAGCTTCCTCGGGAGTCTTTGACAAGATTGCACCATTCGCCGCGGCATCAATAATTTGTTTGGTCCCCGGTTGGAGACCGTTGTAGAAGCTGTGCACTAACTCCCAATCTTCTATACTGTGGTGCGGGCACTGGTGCTGCAAATCCTTAAATCGCTCCCAAGCTTCATAGAGCGTCTCGTGTGGTCCTTGCTTGAAGGACATGAGAGCGCTCCGGATCTTCACCGTCTTGGATGGTGGATAGAATTTATCAATGAATGCATCCGCCAACCCGTCCCAAGAGGTGAAAACTCCGTCAGCTTGCGTCCTCAGCCAATAGAGTGCTTTGTCCTTTAGCGTGAAGGGGAAGAGGCGCAGTCTGATGGCATCAATCGGGACCCCCGGCATTTGGAAAGTGGCGCACTTCGACAAGAATGATTGGATGTGGTAGTGGGGGTTCTCGTGAGCGTTCCCATGAAAGGGGTCTTGTTGCATCAAAACCACCAATCCCGTCTTTAGCTCGAAGTTCTTGTCGGCCGCCAACTCCGGCACGGCGATGGATGACGTAGTAGAAGAGGTTTTAGGCCGAAGCCTATCGCGAATAGAAATTATTCTCGCCATTCTCGCCGCCAATTCTTCGGGAGTTTCCCGGTTGGTCATAAACCCCCCTTCCGGATATTGTCTCCCTTCCGCTCTGAGTCTCCGCGCGGTACGTTCGATCTCGGGATCGAATAATAGGGCTTCGGGGTCCGCCGTAGATCTCGTGTACATGCACAGTGAAAACAGAGTTTCAAAGAGATGATTAGTACCGTGGAAGGGTTAGGTAAAAATAGCAAAGGAAATAATAATGGTAAAAGAAATAAAATAAAAAGAAAATAAAAGAAAGAAATAGCTAGGTGAAAAAGAATCAAACGCAATCGCCTCCCCGGCAACGGCGCCAAAAACTTGATCGCGCCCCGGCGTACACGTCCCGGGACGACGGTTGTAGTTTTACCGCAAGCGCACGGTATAGCGGCGAGCGGGTATCGAACACAGGGAGGACGAATGACCGTGCTTGCTCCTAATCAACCTGGCTATTCAGAGGGATAATTGCCTTGGGCGATCCTGTCACAATCGTCAGACAAAAGTGCGAAATATCAAATCAAATAGAGAACGCCTAGGGAATGGGGAATCCCCACTACTCACCGTATTTCACAATTGTGGTTCGCCGGTATCAAAATCGCTAGGATGAGAATTTGGATGAACTAGTTGCAACTAAATGTGGAACCAAGCTCACGCTCTCGCGCTGTTGCCGGTCTATAGCTATCCTAGGTTTGGGTCCAATCTCTTGCAAACCCTAGCCTAGGGAAGCTAGCATTAGGATCAACATCATCGTCCAATTGCGCACCGAGCCCAATCTCTTGCAAACTCGGTCCACAATCTAGATTAGGATAGTTCCTACCCATCCAATCTCTTGCAAACGGGTATCGGCGCGGAATTGCAACCGGAGATCCTAGCATCGGTCCAATTTCTTGCAAACCGATACTTCGAAAATCCGACTCCAACCCAATTCGGATTTCTAGGGCTTCCTATCGAATTGGGATCCAATTTCTTGCAAATCCCAATTGATGTGAATACCTAGCTATCCGTAGTAATTCGATCCCAATCTAATCCCTAATAACAATCCTAGCTCAATTTCTACCGATTCAACACAAATACGAAATTGGGTTTGTAGGGTTCATCCCCACGCCCCAAGACGTGGAGACTACTCACTAATCATAGCAATAGCACAATAATTAGCAATGAAATAGACAATGGAATTCATCACAACAATGATATAAACAATAAAAATAGAGTTTTTGTGGAAGAGAAGTGCAAACCAATGTAGATCTTCAATCAACCCAATAAAAATCCAAGTTTTTCTCTTCACCAATCACAATTAATAAAGCTAAAAAGTAGACTCAAAAAGCTGCAAAAAATCTCAGAGGGGGGCTCCTAAAACTAGGGTAAAAACAGAGCTTAAATAGCCCCAAAAATCGTCCAAAAATCCTGACCAAAACGCCCCTGCACAGCCTGTTTTCCGCAAATTTCGCTACAGGCAGCGCATCGCACTCGGCCGAGTGACAAAAGTCGCTCGGCCGAGTGAAAACCCTGTAAATTTTCCAGTAAGTCGGGGACTTCAGGGGTCTTCAGTTCGGGGGTGGCTCGGCCGAGTGAGTTGTCGTCACTCGGCCGATGGCTTCTCTTCACTCGGGCGGACGGAATTTGCCACTCGGCCGAGTGGGTCTTCTGAAGCTCAGATGGCCAAAAAACAGTAACTTCGGTCTTTTTGAGGGCCTTCGTCTGGGCGCCACTCGGGCGGACGTGGTATCGTCACTCGGCCGATGTGGTCTCCGTCGCTCGGCCGAGTACACATGGAAGTCGTGTCTGAACGGGTCGGCCGAGCAGTGTCTGGCTGGTCGGCCGAGTGGCTCCTCCACTCGGCCGAGTGAGACACAAAAAATGCCCAAACTGGTCGTTTTGGCCTCCTCGTCGCTCCGACGACGTCCATTCTTCTTCAGCTCCTCTCCAACAGCAAAATACCCCTCGGGGAGGTCGTCGGTGGCCGTCTAGATTACACGCATCTCGAGATCACTCCTAATCGCGCCAAATCACCTGAAATGCGACAAAAACAACAAATCGTGAAAAGCATCGCAATATCGTCGATATATCGTGAAAAACATAATTTGGGCGATCAAAATGGCATGCAAACATGCGGGAAAAGGGTGTAAAATAAGGAGTGATCAACCACTCTCGTGCAAACTCGAGCCACGACCTAGGTTGGGATAGTTCCTACCCGTCCAATCTCTTGCAAACGGGTATGGGTATAGAATTGCAATCGAAAACCCTAGTTCGGTCCAATCTCTTGCATACTGATTCCGGAGAAATTTAATTGTAACCCAATTCGAATTTCTAGGGCTTCCTATCGAGTTGGGATCCAATCTCTTGCAAATCCCAATCGGTATGAATCCCTAGCTATTCGTAATAAATCAATCCAAAACTAACCCTAATCAATTCTAGCAATAATTTCACCAATTCATCACAAATTAGAAATATGGTTCGTAGGGTTCATCCTCACGCCCTAAGACGATAAAACTACTCACAATTCATAATGAAATTCAATAGAAATTCACAAATAAAATCAATAGAATTCATTGCAATATTCAATAAATCAATAAAAATGGAGTTTTTGATAGAGAGAGAGACAAACCAATGAAGAATCAATAGCATCCAACAAAATAACACTTTTCTCTCTCCCCTAAAAGCTCAATCTAATCTCCTAAAAGTAATCTAAAAAAGGCTGCAAAAAAGTTCTGAAAAAGCTCTCTAAACTAGGTTAAAAACTGGGGTTAAATACCCCCCAAAAACGCCCAAAAAACTATGACGAAAATGCCCCTGCGCAGCCTCAAAATCGCAGTTTACACTACAGGCAGCGCGGCTCACTCGGCCGAGTGACAAATGTCATTCGGCCGAGTGACAAACCCTGACAAATTCCAGTAACTTCAGACTTTTGGGGGTCGGCTCCTCGGGAGTCACTCGGCCGAGTGACTTTCTTTGCTTCAGCCGAGGGGACTTCTTCACTCGGCTGAGTCGGAACTCGGGAGATGACTGACAAATTACAGTAAGTCTGGACTTTTTGTTGCCGTCGTCTTGATGCCACTCAGGCGAGTGGAGTCTCCGTGGTTCGGCCGAGTGGACTGGCGACGGTCGACCGAGTGCACGCTGATACTCTATCTTCTGTGTGTCAGATCTGGTCAGCCGAGCGGGCTTTCGATGGTCGGCCGAGTGACTCCTTCACTCGGCCGAGTGACATGCTCAAAATGCCCAATCTTCGTATTTTTGCTCCCTTGTCGCTCCTACGACGTTCTTTCTTCTTCCACTCCTCTCCAATAGCAAAGTTTCCCTCGAAGGAGTCATGGGTGACACTCCGGAATGGGTGCATCTCAGAATCACTCCAAATCGCTCGAAATCTCCTGAAATTCGACAAAAACAAGAAATCGTGAAAAGCATCGCAATATTGCCGAAAAATCGTGAAAAGCGCGATTCGAGTGATCAAAATGGCATGTAAACATGCAGAAAAAAGGTGTAAAATATGGAGTGATCACTCACCAATACGGCGAAGGGGTGAATGACAATCGTTCCTTCAGTTTCCAGGGGGAACCGGTCCCTCCAACTGTAAGGAAGAGACCCGCAACATCATGGATCATGTAATATACGGGCCCCCCAGGTTACAACCCTCTCAATCTTACAGGTGGATATGGGAGGAGAGAGGAAATCCCAAACCGATCCTTAGGAGCTACATACGTACAAGGCAGGGATGTGTGATCCCTACTCATCCAGTCCGCACTTCGGTAGACCCAGTTGAAGGAGAACATCACCTCCGCTCATTCTCTTCTGAAGTTCAAACTCCCCGCCTTGCCAGCATATGATGGCAGATGCGACCCGTGGTCGTACATCCGCAAGTATCTAAATGTGATGCTGCTTCATGGGGCCGATGAGCCGTACCTCTGTCGAGCTTTCCATGCTACCCTATTCAAGAGGGCAGAAGGCTGGTACGACGGATTACCCGACAGCTGTATTGGGTCATTCGACGAATTGGCCGATTTGTTCTGCAAGCAATTCGTCGCAGGTCAACGTCCCAAGAGAAAGTCCTCCCACCTCTTTACGTTCAAGCAGAAGGATAAGGAATCAGTTCGAGCCATCGTCCATCGATTCAACGACGAAAGGCTCGAAGTAGAGGACACGACGGATGTAACTGTCATCGCAACTTTCGTTCAAGCGGTGCAGGATAAACACTTGCGGATGGCTCTCCACCAGTTCCCACCTAACAGCCTTACGAAGATGTTCAATATAACAGATCGGTTCACCATCTCCTAAGAAGCAGAGGAACCGACTGAAACTACTAGGAAAGGCACCACTGCCTGCTATTGAGACACCAGGTGGGAAAACCCAACTCAGGGAACCCCTCGCTAGGAATCTCGGGACAAGAGACCGAGAGAGAGGAGCCCTCGAACCAAGGAGCGCCCAACTTATGCGAGGCCAAGCACGCCCAAGACAGAGGTCCTCGCATATGCCCCATGAGAAGAACTGGTCTAAGAATCAGCCAAGAAAGGAAAATATGAGAAAAGAGACGACCTCAAGTTTTGCAAGTACCACAATGACTATGGGCATGATACCAATGACTGCTGAAAATTTAAGAAGTAGATCGATGCACTGGTCAAGCACAGACATCCCAAGAATCCATTCGACAATCTACCCAGCAAAGAGGGGGCCCTCGAGTAAAAGGGCAAGATGACAAGATCACCTATCACTAAGGTGGTCGACTAGCGAGCTTCTAAGCTCAAGGTCAAATAAAAAGCGTGGGATGAAAGCAACTACCGAAGAGATTCGGAAATCCATGTATGCTTTTTCTTTCTTCAAATAAGACATGTTCCTTCATCAAATAAAATTTTGCTTTCTTTTTGAAACAACTTTCTTCCAAAAGCATTTATGAATTCCATGAAGGCTATCCCTAACAGGACCTGATCTTTGGGGAAATCTATATAAGCCGGATTCATATTGATGAAACCCATATGCACTCTATCGAGTCATTAGCCGTAAGTCGAAGGGGCCACCCCTTCACCACTGAATGACTCTCGCATGTCGTCAGCCGTGAGTCGAAGGGGTCACCCCCTCGCCACTGAACGACCCTCTCCTGTCATCAGCCGTAAGTCAAAGGGACCAACCCCTCTGCCACTGAACGATCCTACTGAGCCGTCAGCCGATCCCCTCGTCACTGAACGACCTTACCGAGTCGTCAGCCATAAGTCGAAGGGGCCACCCCCTCGCCACTGAACAACCTTACCGAGTCGTCAGCCGTAAGTCGAAGGGCAACCCATTTGCAACTAAACGACTCTCGCACGTCATTAGCCATAAGATCGAAGGGGCCACCCACTCACCACGAAACGACCTTACCAAGTCGTCAGCCGTAAGTCGAAGGTGCCACCCCTTCGCCACTGAACGACTCTCGCATGTCGTCAGCCGTAATTCGAAGGGGCCACCCCCTCGCCACTGAACGACCCTATCGAGTCATCAGTCGTAAGTCCAAAGGAGCCACATCTCTACCACTGAACGACCCTCTCGAGTCGTCAGCCGTAAGTCGAAAGAGCCACCCCTCGCTACTAAACGGCCTTACCGATTTGTCAGCCGTAGGTCAAAGGGCCACCCTTTCGCCACTGAACGACTCTCGCGTGTCGTCAACCGTAAGTCGAAGAGGCCACCCCCTCGCCACTAAACGACCCTATCGAGTTGTCAGACGTAAGTTGAAGGGGCCACCCCTCTGCACTGAACAACCCTCTCGAGTCGTCAGCCATAGTTGAAGGGGCCACCCCCTCGCTATTGAATGACTTTACCGAGTTGTCAGCCGTAAGTCAAAGAGGCCACCCTTTCGCAACTGAACGACTCTCATGTGTCGTCAGTCGTAAGTCGAAGGGGACACTCCCTCGCCATTTAACGACTCTATCGAGTCGTCAACCGTAAGTCGAAGGGGTCACCCCTCCGCCATTGAATGACCCTCTCGAGTCGTCAGCCGTAAGTCGAAGGGGCCACCACCTCGCCACTGAATGACCTTACCGAGTCATCAACCGTAAGTTGAAGGGGCCACCAGTTCGCCACTAAACAAATCTTGCATGTTGTCAGCTGTAAGTCGAAGGGGCCACCCCTTTTCCACTGAACGACCTTACCAGGTCATCAGCCGTAAGTTGAAGGGGCCACCCCTCTGCCACTGAACGACCCTCTTGAGTCATTAGCCGTAAGGCAAAGGGGCCACCCCTTGCCATTGCACGTCCTTACGGAGTCGTCAGCTGTAAGTCGAAGGGGCTACCCCCTTGCCACTGAACGACCCTATCGAGTCATCAGTCGTAAGTTGAAGGGGCCACCCCTTCACCCTAAACGACCCTCTCCTGTCGTCAGCCGTAAGTCGAAGGGGCCACCCCTCCACCCTAAACGACCCTCTCCTGTCGTCAGCCGTAAGTCGAAGGGGCCACCCCTCCACCCTAAACGACCCTCTCCTGTCGTCAGCCGTAAGTCGAAGGGGCCACCCCTCCACCCTAAATGACCCTCTCCTGTCGTCAGCCGTAAGTCGAAGGGGCCACCCATTTGCTACTGAACGACCCTATCGTGTCGCCAGCCGTAAGTAAAATGGGCCACCCCTTCACCACTGAACGACCCTATCGTGTCGACAGCCGTAAGTCGAAGGGGCCACCACTCTGCCACTGAATGACCCTCTTGCATTATCAACCGTGAGTCGAGGGAACTGCTCCCTCGCCATTGAACGAAGTGGTCTATTTCTAACATGGTTCAATGGCTTAACCCCAATCATCTTGAGTAAGGGTCTAACCCATCGAAAGGGGCCATCAGGTATTACGACCATGCAGAGAGATACAATGACAAACAAAGAGATGTAAGGCAATTTTTCTGGGGTGTATACTACAAAATTTTTTTCGTCGACATCTCAATTACCCCCGATACATTTGAAAATTATGGCAGGGTTAGAGGAGTGTCAAGATTCTACAACGAGTCGCTAGGCCCTTGGTCTCCATCAAGCACCGCCACTGGATCTTGATCTCCCAAAGCACCAACGCCCACGTCATCACCCGCCGTGATGATCACTTCACCAGTAGGAGCGGCCTCCCTCGTGCCCTGACTTAGATCATCGTCATCGATATCCGAGAACAGCACCGAGATCTGGTCGATCTCAGCGGTGATGTCAGGAAATCGGTCCTTCACTTCCGATCGACTTCGTTTATAGCCTTGCGTGTACAGCTCGTCAAAATCAGGGAATGAATCCTTGAATTCCTGGACCGCCCTCTCTGCTACGGCCTCGACACTGGCCTTCTCCTCCAGTAGAGCTTTCTCCGCTCACTTCCTCGAGACGGACTAAATGGCTTCTCTCTTACGATACTCGCGTAACTTATGCTAGAGCTGCTGAATGTTATTTAGACTAAGTTTGCATAGAAGCCATATTCTATCCAGCTCAGCCTGAGACTTCTCCATGACAATCTTAACGGTTTCCAGGGTGACTTCGTGATTAGCCACCACCAGTGCACATCGATGCAGTGCAGCAGTAGCCACGGGAGCTTGCATACACGGCACGATAGTCAACATCAATGCTTGCATCACCTACAATGGATGCTGGTGCAGTAGTTACCTGGACATTAGCATGGACGTCCATTAACACAAGCCTCTCATAATCGACCCTCTCCACAACTGCCCTATCCTGTGGTAGGGTTGTGTTTTTCGGCAATCCGAGAGGTGGTCCCACACTCCAGAAGGGTAGAATCGTCTCTCCTCATTGGAAACTCCATTTGAATGAGTTCCTCCGTGGGACAGTCAAATGGAGCCTGAGGGGATCGATTCTCTAGTAGAATTGGTCTGAATTCATCAGAAATATCTTCAAACAGACATTGGAGGGAATATGCCTCCCCAAGGCCGGGAATCCTCGTGCAAAAGAAGCTTCGGTGGGGCCCGGGTCTCCCCCGAGTCTCCCTCTAAAAGAGTTCGCTTCTCCGGCTGAGGAATCTGAGCCTCATCGAGCAACCGACTCGCGTCTGAAGGCCCAGGCCGTTCCAAGACTTCAGTCGATCTAGATGGCTCTGAATCGCTGAGGTGAAGTTGCCGACTCTTCTTATTTCCCTCAACAACAACCACCTCTAATTCGGTCAGGCTTATCCTTTTACCTTTGCTGGAAACGAACCAGCTGAGTACCCCCATCAGCGACAATAGGTGATTCCTCAGATGACTGAGTCGTTCTTTCTTCTGCAGAAGTGATCGCATCCGGATATACACTCGGAAATGACTGTAGTCTTATCGCAAGCGCACGGTGAAGTGGCGAGCGGGTATCGAACACAGGGAGGACAAATGACAGTACTCTATCTTGATCACCTAGCTATTGGTGGAAGAATGGAATGGTTTTGGGAATGTTGTCACAGTCGTTTAAATAACAAATAGAATTCTATATAATAAAAGCATTAAGGGCTAGGGAATTCCCTCTACGGATCGTTACTTATCTTTGTGGATCATGAATCTCAATGTTGCAAGGCTTGAATTGAGGTGAACTAGTCATAACTGAATATAGAACCAAGCTCACGCTCTCGCGCTATTGCCAGTCTATAGCAACCTAGATTAGGGCACACTCTCGTGCAAACCCTAACCTAAGCCACTAGCATGAAGATCGACATCATCGTTCAATCGCACCTCGAGCCCACTCTCGTGCAAACTCGAGCTACGATCTAGGTTATGATAGTTCGTATTCGTCCAATCTCTTGCAAACGAATATGAGTATAGATTTATAATAAAAATCCTAGCTTTGGTCCAATCTCTTGCAAACCAAGTCTAGAGAATCTCGATTATAAACCTAAATCGAATATCTAGGCCTTCCCATCGATTGAAATCCAATCTCTTGCAAGCCCCAATCAATGGAAATTCCTAGCTATTCGTAGTAAATTAATCATAACCTAACCGTCCATCAATCCTAGCAACAATTCAATTCATTCATCACAATTCTAAGATCGGATCCATATGGTTCATCCCCATGCCCTAGAACGACGGAACTACTCACAATTAATCATAGCAAACACAAAAATAACGAATAAGATCATATCATAATTCATGGTTGAGAGAAAACAATTCATAAAAACTAGAAATTTAGATAGAAAGAACAAACCAAATTGCGAGTCTTTGATCTCCAGCTGAGAATTACAATTAGAATAGCAGGCAAAACTAATATTTCATCTCTACTAAAACTAGGAATAAAAGTAGCCTTAAATACAAGTCAAAATCGTCCAGAAAATCTTGACAGATTTGCCCCTGGTGCAGCCTAGAACCCTAATTCGCGATACAGTCGGACTGCGCCACTCGGTCGAGTGGAACATGTCACTCGGCCGAGTGACAGACCCAAAGAAAAACAGAGAAACTGGGGTTTTTGGGGGTCTGTCGCTCTGTCACACTCGGTCGAGTGGACTTCTTCACTCGGCCGAGTGAGCTTTCTTGCTCGGCCGAGTGAGTCTTCTCCAAATTCCAGTAAGTCGGCTGAGTTTTCAGGAGAAAAACCCTGTCATACTCGGGCGAGTGGATTTCTCCACTCTGCCGAGTGAGATATTTCACTTGTCCGAGTGGACTTTGACTCAATGTGCTCCTATATCCGTTGTACTCGGCCGATCACGTTCCTTTACTCGGCCGAGTGAACTGTCTGGTGGCCGAGTGAGCTGCTTCTGTAGCTCTTTCTTCTCCTCCTCGCTTCCTCGTCGATTCTATCAAATTTCTTCCTCTTCTGCTTATCATCTAGCGCTGCTAGCTCCTCAATAAGGCCGTGGGCGATGCTCCGGTGCACATGAAAGTCTCTTGATCTCATTTTGCTCCAGAACGCTCCATATTTCCTGAAATACGACAAAAAACAAGAAATAGTGAAAAGCAACGCGATATCGTCGAATAATCGTGAAAAACGCAATATGGACGATCGAAACAACATGAAAACATGCAGAAAAAAGGTGTAAAATAAGGAGCGATCAAAATCCCCCAAGCTTACCTCTTACTCGTCCTTGAGGAAGATGAGTAAAAAGGCGAACCCGGCGGGTAAAAATAAGGAGAAATGAAAAAGAAGGTAGGAAAGAAATCGAAGAGGGAGGTGCTAGATCATTTTCTCAGTATGTGGAGCTGCTTACTCAAATAGCATACGACGAATAAAAACATGCCAAAGACTTTTATCTCGATATCATGATCATATATAAATGCATTCGATATAGAAACCTAAGAATATCAAAACGATATGAAACATGACATCATTCTAGAATTAGCATCGTCTGAGGCATCCAAAGTAATATACATAATCATAGATCGCACACTTTTCAATTGATCGCTTTTTATTTGGAGTATAAGAGGCATCACACAATATGGAGCAATAAGAATAGAAAGAAATGGTATTCATGAAATGCATGCCAAATTTCAATTCGTGGACTTCGTAGTACTCCTAGTAATCTCTCTGAGTATAGAAAATTATCTAGCTTAGGTCGTCATGCACAGACAAGTGGACGCTCTCTCACACATCATTGGATCCTCTCCCCCAAGCTTATCTATAAGCGTGGTGGTATCAAGAAGAATAATAAGACTTTTTCCCATTTTTTTGAAACCCCAAGAAAAATAAAAGAGGGAAGAAAGAAAGAAAGAAATGGGATCGTGTATGAACTTCTCTTAGTTTCTCTCTTTTTTTTTTCCTTTTTTCTCTCTTTTTTTTGAAACTCATATACACAATAACAATCCCAAATCAAAAGATAGAGAGATATGCATGTCTTTTTTTCTTTTTGATTTTGGGGTGTTGGAGCTTGGACTTTATAGCAAGGGGAAGATGCCAATATAAGAATTTCTAAAGGGAGATTCACCAATGATTTTAAGTATAGAAATAAAGTTCAAGATATCTGGAGACAGAAAAATATGCAACGCTCAATTCACTCTTTAGAATGTGCATGACAACTTTCAGCAGAGTAATGTAATCTACTCAGTTTGATTTCAGAAAGTAAACTAATCCAGTTATATCAAAATGGCATACATTCAATCAACCTGAAAGTTAAGCGTACAATTTTCATGCAAAAAGAAGTGATAGCAGACAACAAAGCAGTACTCCAAATAGAGGCAATCAATGCGTGAAGCTTGGTGTGTTTTCTATGAAAAGTATACAATATAAATCATCAGACTCAGCTAATGGTAGAATTTCATTCGCATTCATATAATGAAGGTGCAGGTTACTATTCTCGAATGCATAGCAAAGTATAGCATATGATATCTGAAATAAAAACGATGGCATGACAAGGGAATTTGCATATAAAAATAAACTAGCTTCAGGTTATCATCATCACAGAAAATTCATCTCTAGCAAAAAGGGATAAAAGAAACAAGGATAAAGGAAAAATAAGAACTACTATACATATGCAGCACATACAAAAAAAATAAGAAAACGTGATGCATAGGAAAAAATATGAAAAAGCGGGTGAAAATAAGTGGAAAATAAAGAAAGGTGGGGAAAAAGAAAAAGAAAAATGAAGAAAATGAAAAGTGCGTGCGACACTCACTCCCCCAAGCTAAACTATACAGTGTCCTCAATGTGCTAAGTGTGGCACAAGGAGAGATATGATATGGGTGGGGTGGGTGAGGGTGTATGCATGATAAAGGATGAAAATGAGAGAAAATGTGATGGGTATGCAAGTGATGCGTGCATAGATCAAGATGGTGCAATACAGCGGTCCCAGAAATGACTCCTCTCTCCCGGGATGGTGTAGACAAATCTGAACAAAAAGTGACCAAAATGTGTAGGGAGGAGGTTCGCAAAATCGACAGAAAAAATGATATCAATCACGGCAGCAACAAAAATATGGTAGGCATCAAGTGTGTGCCTAAGCAGGTGGTGGCGCACCAGCACCGTCCTGTGGTGGGGGAGGTGGTGGTGGAGGCTGCTGTGAAATGGGCCGGATAGCGGCAGCTGGAAGCTGTGACAGTCGCACAAGAATCTGGTTCAGGGTAACCTGAATACCAGGGAGTAGAGCGACGCGAGACTGCACAAATCTATCCGTGGCGGCGAGAGCCCGAAAATCTCCTTTGAGCCTATTAACGGCCCCCTCTAGAGCACGCAGGTGCTGAACTAGGGTGTCAGGGGGAGGGAGAGAGGGTCGAACAGGTGGGGATCGGGGCCGTCGAGCACGGCTACCGTAGACAAGTGGTGCCACTACGGGATGAGGGTGTGGTGCTGTGCTTACTAAAAGACGCTCAGCCTCTTTGGGAGGCTGAGATGCAAGAATGCTCTCAGAAGTGTGAGCAGCGGTAGAAACTGAAGCGGTGACAGAGGGCGAGAAGGGTGGAGAGGTCGCTGACACAGAAATGGGGACAGACGTCACGACACTCTCGGTGAAGACAGCGGCAGCAGAGACGAAAGTGTCGACGACTGAAGAGGTCATGAAATCGACAGAAAATGACTCCCCAGCGGTCGAGAAATCTGGTGAGAACATGGTCTCAGCTGTCAGAATAAAGGAAGGCTCGCCTCTCTCGAGAATAGTGGTGGGAGCGCTCTCATAACTCACAGCAGAGATGAAATCAATGGTCAACGGCACAGAGGTGGTGGTGGTGGTGGTAGTGGTAGTGGACTCAGCTAGTGTGATTCCGACACTGATAGAAGTGTGGATATAGGTGTCAGGAGCAGAGGTCAAATCAGGTGTAGGCTGAGGGATAAGGATCTCTGGGTCCGGAGGGTGGAGGAGGGGCTCCTGCTGAGAACCCTCAGGTTCAACCACGTATGCAGCTGGGATGAGGAGGTCCATCTCTGGTCTCCACACCCCTCCTGCGGGTCCAATGTGGGTCCAAGCGGGGCTCGGAAGCACCATATAATCTGTGCCAAATGGACCATGCAACCAAACCCAGTGGTGCTGACCATGAGTACACAACATCCTCATGCAGGCCATGACATCAATGGAAAGGGAAGTGGGGCCCGGAGGTCGTAGCAAACCAGCTGGGAGGTCAACCCTGCACATGGAAGCCAGAAGAGTAATCAGACCGCTGCAACAAATAGGCATCCTGGCGCCGACAGAGATAATGATGCGATCTAGATACCAACTGGCTATATCGATCTGAATGGCGGGGAGTAAGACGTCTCCACCTACCTCGAAGGCTCTCACTCTAGTCATCGTGTAGAGCATGTAAAGCTTAGGCGTAGACATCGTCCCAGGCTCATACCTCACGAGAAAAGTGGTCTCCATAAGGCGCTGAGCAATGCGAAGGCATGGGTGGACGATAGAGAAGGCCTTGGCCCGACTAGGGTCAAAGGCGAGAGGTGATCCTGTGATGAGTGTCCAGAAGGCATGAGTATTGAATGATGGTGGGGAGATGTGTGTGGGACTATAAGCTCGGTCGGAGTTCGGGACGGGGGGCCACTGAAAATAGGCTCGGAGCATGTCGAGGATAATCTCGCACTCGCGATCCATTAGACGAAATGAGCAACCCCCAGGAGTCCTACGGATGGAACTAAGGACCTCGAGTGTCGGGCGGACGAAGGTGTCCGTCGACATCGACAAAAAATCACGCCACCCCACGTTGTCACAACTGGAGTAGGCCCTCAAATACCCCTAGGCGCTCAAGATTTGCAATGTGTGCAAACCTAGGGGGAACAATCGAACGATGGGAGATTCTTTCAAATTTGGCGCGGTGTGTGTCATCTCTGAAAGTGATCCCCATCATGTCGAAAGCGGGGACAGGCTGTGCCGGTGAGGGTGGAATGGGTGCGGCAGGAGGCGAAAGTGTGGGTGGTGGTGGGCTAGGTGGCAGGGAGTCCGCTCTAGCAGAGGAAGAGCCAGGCTCTCTAGTCTTCCTCCGCTTGGAGGCGGGCGCCCACAAACGTGATCTAGTCAGTGGAGGCATGTGTGCCTTGAGATGTGCCTATCAATGCGAAGTGCAATAGAAAAGGAGCGAGTGTACCCAAGCACGACACGAATGCAAGCAATGGATATGAGCGGAGAAACGCCTCCTCCGAAAAGCTCCGAATCTGCCCCTGATTCTCCCCCAAGCCGTCCTGAAATACAAATTGATTAATTAGCAATGAATATCAATAAATATGGGAGAAAATCAAGAGAAAGAGATGTGTATCAGGTTTAATTTCGATTCGGGGCAGAGTAGGGCTTACGTAATGGAGATTGGGAGAAAATGGGAGAAATTGGGTGAAATGGGGGACGGTCGGCGGTGAAGGGGGCGGCGGCGGCGGCTGGGCGACGTGGAGGCTGGCGTGGGGTCACCGACTCGGGCGCAGGGGTGGTGCGACTCAGGCGAAGGAAGGGAGTGTTCGGGCGATTGGGGGAAGCTCGGGCGAAAATTTGGGAAATTTGGGAAATTTTGATTTTGGGCCGCGAGATTTCGAATATGTAAGATAAGCCACTCGGCCGAGTAGCGTGTCCACTCGGCCGAGTGGCTCAGTTTATTAAGATTTTAAAATTTTTTTTGTGAAAGTACCGACTCGACCGAGTAGCACTTCCCACTCGGGCGAGTAGACAAAAGTCATTCGGCCGAGTGGTAAGGCCACTCAGAGCTTTTCAAGTGCTGAAAGTGTCTGATTCACTAGGTCGAGTGACAAAGTCACTTGGCCGAGTGGCATATAAATGACAGAGAGGGGTTTTCGAAACTTCCCTGATTAGTACCCTGCTCGGTTGAGTAGGGTCTTCACTCGGCCGAGTGAAAATTTCACTCGGCCGAGTGAAAATTTCACTCGGTCGAGTGGGCTGCTATTTTCAGCTCCAACTCTCTGTTTTTGCTCCACTTTCTGATTTTCTTTTCCACGTAAGTTTCTTCCTTCTCCTGATGCCTGAGCGCATCCCTGGAGCGCTCTCCTTTGCCATGGTCGTCCTCTATTCATATGGTTTCCTATTCTCCGTCTCCTGAAATGAAAAATATTGCCCGTTGTCAGGTTTTTCTTCGACACTTGACTCTAAACACTAATAAAGATCTAAAACAAAAATAAAAGGAAAAATTCAACTAAAAATGAGATAAAACCGTCGGGTTGCCTCCCGACAAGCGCTCATTTAAGGTCTTGAGCTCGACCCCTTAAGATACGCGTTTAAAGCTCAATGTTTGGCGCATGTGAGATGCGTGCATCAAACTTGCTGGAAAGGCCGCTTGGGTTTAGTTGTTGATTTATTTCGTATTCCTTGGCTCCCCTTCATCATGGGTAGTAGTGAGGGATGAGTCCCCCAAGCTTGAGCTTTTGACATCCTTCTCCTTGGCCGGCGGCGAAGATTTGTTGTCAGGTGGAGCTTTCTTCATATGCTTCACCGTAGAGAGCTTGCATAGCTCTCTAATCTTGACGACATCAGCGTCGTCATTCTCCTCATCCGTAAGAGGGTCTGTGGGTCTCTTATCATCTCGCCATCTTTGGTAAGTTGGCCCTCTTCGAGGCCGTCATCGTGCTTGGCCTCGATGGTAAGCGGCATGGCATCATCAATCACCTCGTCGAGGAGGTCCACATAGTCCACGTCCTCTGGCCAAGGCATATACTTCATCGCCTTCGGAATGTGGAGTTCAACTTCAATATTTCTGACATTCAAGGACAAGGTTCCTTCCCTCACATCCATAATCACTCCGGCGGTGGCGAAGAAAGGGCGTCCAAGAATCAGCAACGTATCACCTTCCTCCTTAATATCCATCACCACAAAGTCGCATGGCAAGCAAAGTATGCCCGGTACTTGTAGTGGTATGTTTTTCGCAATCCCCACCGGCCTAATGATTCGTCCATCGACGAGTTGTATCTTCATGTCCATTGCCTTTAGGTCGGTCCCCGTATTCAATTTCTTAAACATCGTGAGTGGCATGAGGCTCATGCTTGCTCCCAAATCTACCAAAGTTTTCTGAAGTGGGACTCCTCCAAGCGTGCAAGGAATTCGAAAACTACTAGGATCTTTGAACTTGGTCGGCGCTTTCTCCTTTCTAGTAAACCACGTACTTTGCTTGGTGAGCATGATCCTTTCTTTTCGCTTCTTTCCCGCGATCAAATCCTTTAGAAACTTAGCATAGGACGGGATTTCGATGATGGCATCCAAGAATGGAATATTCAAGCTCACACCTCGCAAATACTCCAGATATTTGACGAGCCTGTTCTCAATCCTTGTCTTTGCCAACCGTTATGGGAATGGTATCGGTGGCATATAAGTGCGCTCCTCTTGTGGCTTATCTACTTCAGATTTTCCACCGTCGTTTGGCGCCTTTGGGTCCTCCTCTTCATTCACCGGTTCCTTATAAACCGAAATTTCTTCCCCCAGCTCCTTAGTTTGAATCATGTCGGGGGTAGTGTCCTTTCCGCCTCTTGTAGTTACCGCCACAACCGCATTGATGTGGCCGGTATTGCTTCGGGGGTTTTGTGTAAGGACCCTGTCTATGGGGAAAACACTAGAAGGGGGGGTTGAATAGTGTTTATGCAAATTTAAAGGAATTTATACCAAATAAAATGCAATCCAACAAATAGTGCGGAATAGAAAAACGACCCAAAGTGAAACACACGCAAACGCAGAGATGTTTCAAGGGTTCGGATTACCCAAGTCAACTCCCGACTTGTTCCTGGTAATCCTACGTCCCTACCACCCGGATACCACCGGATACTCAAGTTAGAACCCTAACTTGAGGTTTCCTTAAAGCCCACTTGTAGTAACCCTACAAGTGCAATCGAATACAATCGATGTCCTTGACTCCCACAACTAGGGAGCAAGCAAAACCACTCTCACAACTGAGAGCACAATTCAAATAACGAAAGTTATGAAATATGAAAGCAACACTTACAATCACCTATGCCTTGAAGTAGAACTTGAAGGAGGAGTGTGATGTGTGTTGAAGAACTCTCTTGAAGAGAGGAGAAAGCCCTTTCTCTTGACTGCACCAATTGCCTAGAAGATCAATCTTTGGTTCTAGGTTGGAGAGCAAGAGAACAAGATTTGGAAATACTTAAGGCTTTGGATTTGAGAGCTTTGATCTTTGGAAATGAAAGCTTACGAGATTTTGCAAAGAATGAGTAACCTTCCAATGGAACAGTAGAAGCTCTATTTATAGCTTTCTCAAATCCACAAAACAGTTTAGGCAAAAACCCAATTGGAATCCGTGAGAAAAATCTCAACGGATATAATCTGAACTCGCGACAGTCGACTGTTGAACAATCCACAGTCGACTGTTGCACAGTCAGCAAGGGTAGGTGAGAATTCATAACGGTAACTTACCACGTGGACAGTCCACTGATGAAGCAAAGACAGTCGTCTGTTAAAACAACAGGTGACTGTAATTTCTTCGACTGGCGACTGGCCGAGAGAAGAGTAAGTTAGACAAATACTGGAAATCTCACAAGATACAGGACAGACGACTGATTCAAGTAATACAGTCGACTGTTAATCAGAACAGGCGACTGTAAAACCTTAAACAGATGACTGTCAAAAGCAAGAGAAATTTCTAGAGAGCTGAGTCAAAGAAATGACTTACAGACAGGCGACTGTTGCAGCATAGACAGTCGACTGATCTAATAGACAGTCGACTGTATATACAGCATTAGTCGACTGGCTGTAGAAGTCAGATCAAACAGAGTTTGGGCAAGGATAGACAGGCGACTGATTTACAATACACAATCGACTGTCACTAGGACAGGCGCCTGTGAATCGTTCAACAGTAGCATGTGCGAAATAATCAGAGAATGCCCAAAACTATATTGTAATAGTCTGTGCATAACATGCGACTGTAGAACAAAACACAGTCGACTGTTTTTGAGACAGACGACTGTAAACTGTTCAGCAGTCGGCTGTTATGAACAATCCTAGCACAAACAAAAGAGAATTGAATTGGGATCAAAGGACAATTGGTCTAATGAAGTCCTATGACAGAATGTAGAAGTGTGTGAGTGCTCCATCAAAGTTCTACTTCTAAGCGACATACTAGAAGAGATAAAAGAAAAATTACATTGACGAATAATCTCTTCTTTCCATCGTATGAGCTTGAAGTCTTTACGGAGCTTCAATCAACAATCTACGATCATCCAATTCATGTTATTTGCCTTCAATGACGTTTGTGAGCCATCCATTGCTAGTTGATCTTCCTAATAAGCTTAGACAATGGATTAACTGCAAAATAGGGGATTAGTCACAAGTATTTATGTTTGCTCATCATTAACACCAAGTAGGGAGAAGTCCAATACTCAACATTTTGTTCCGGTTGAGCTGCAATTGTTGATTGTTCTTATTGAGCAATGCTAGTTGCTCCGATAATTGTGCCACGATGGTGTTGAGAGAGTCTTGTTGGGCCGTCAATCTTGCATTGATCTTCTTTTGTTCGGCCATGAACTCTTCAACCCTTGCTTCATGATCCGACCTTAGCGGTGCTTGCGGTGGATTGGGTGCCCTCCATCCTTGATTGTACCCCGGGGGTCTATAGGGCCCCGCTTGTTACTTCGGTGGGTAGTTTTGCTGTTGAGGTGCTCTTTGTTGATATTGTAGTTGTTGTGGAGGCCGGGCTTGTGGTTGTTGCGGTGGTGGATTCAAGGCTCCATCATTGTTGGCGTATGAAAATCCAGGTTGACCCCTTGTAGCTGGGTTCACCTAATAACCGGTACTTTTCGCAACATATTGAGCTTGCTCCATAGCTCTGTCTCCTTGCTCCCCTCCAACAAACATAACATGGGCTTGATCTTGCTAGTCGCTCATGCTTCTCCCCTGGTGTAGGAACGGTGGGGCTCCATGCGGTTCACTAACCAACTTTTCCAACCTCTCTATGACTTTGTGAAGAGAGTCAAATTTTGTAGAGAGCTCCGCCACGGCCTTTGCTTCATAAATACTCGTCAGCTTCAAGGATGACGAAGAATGTCCCCTTTCGTCGGCCCACTGTTGATTATTCGAGGCCATCTCCTCAAGAAGAGCCGTAGCGTCATCCGGTGTCTTTGACAAGATAGCTCCATTGGCGGTTGCATCTATTATTTGCTTTGTGCTTGGTTACAATCTGTTATAAAAGCTATGCACAAGCTCCCATGGCTCGATGCTATGATGGGGGCATTGGTGTTGGAGATCCTTGAAATACTCCAATGCCTCATATCGAGTTTCTTGAGGCCCTTGCTTGAAGGATATGAGTGCGCTTCGTATCTTGATAGTCTTGGATGGCGGGTAAAACTTGTTGACAAATGTGCTTGCCAGCTCATCCCAAGTAGTGAAGATCCCGTCGGCTTGCGTCCTCAACCAATACAATGCCTTGTCTCAAAGAGTAAACTGGAAAAGGCGCAGTCGAATAGCGTCAACCGGCACGCCAGGCATCTAGAAAGTGGCGCATTTAGCTAAGAACAATTGCAGATGGTAGTGAGGGTTTTCTTTTGAGTTTCCATGAAATGGGTCTTGTTGCATCAACACTACAAGTCCTGTCTTCAGCTCAAAGTTCTTATCGGCCGCCAACTCTGGCATCACTATAGAAGAGGTGGCAGACGTGGTCTTGGGCCGAAGCCTATCTCGGATGGAGACAAGCCTAGCCATACACGCTGCTAGCTCCTCTGGTGTTTTCGGTGCGGCCATATGATCTTCCTTTATAGCAGATCTCTTCTCAGCTCTAAGCCTCCTTGTCGTACGCTCGATCTCAGGATTAAATAATATATCTTCTTGTGATGCCTTCGACCTCGTGTACATGCACAGAAAAAGGGAGTCTAGATAGAATTGTCAGCACAATAGAGGAATAAAAGAGTGAAAATAATAAAAATAAAAAGAAATAGCTAAGTAAAGAGAATAAAATACCGTCGTCTCCTCGGCAACAGCGCCAAAAACTTGATCGTGCCCGGATATACACCCAGAAAACGACTGTAGTCTTACCGCAAGCGCACGGTGAAGTGGCTAGTGGGTATCGAACACAATGATGACAAATGACAGTACTCCATCTTGATCACCTAGCTATTGGTGGAAGAATGGAATGGTTTCGGGAATGTTGTCACAGTCGTTCAAATAACAAATAGAATTCTATATAATAAAAGCGTCTAGGGCTAGGGAATTCCCACTACAGATCGTTACTTATCTTTGTGGATCATGAATCTCAATGTTGCAAGGCATGAATTGAGGTGAACTAGTCGTAACTGAATATAGAACCAAGCTCACGCTCTCGCGCTATTACCGGTCTATAGCAACCTAGATTAGGGCCCACTCTCGTGCAAACCCTAACCTAAGCCACTAGCATGAAGATCGACATCATCGTCCAATCACACCTCGAGACCACTCTCGTGCAAACTCGAGCTACGATCTAGGTTATGATAGTTCGTACTCGTCCAATCTCTTGCAAATGAATATGAGTATAGATTTATAATAAAAATCCTAGCTTTGGTCCAATCTCTTGCAAACCAAGTTTAGAGAATCTCGATTATAAACCTAAATCGAATATCTAGGCCTTCCCATCGATTGAAATCCAATCTCTTGCAAACCTCAATCAATGGAAATTCCTAGCTATTCGTAGTAAAACAATCATAACCTAACCGTCCATCAATCCTAGCAACAATTCAATTCATTCATCACAATTCTAAGATCGGATCCATAAGGTTCATCCCCATGCCCTAGAACGACGGAACTACTCACAATTAATCATAGCAGTCACAGAAATAACGAATAAGATCATAGCGCAATTCATGGTTGAGAGAAAATAATTCACAAAAACAAGAAATTTAGATAGAAAGAACAAACCAAATTGCGAGTCTTTGATCTCCAGCTGAGAATTACAATTAGAATAGCCGTCAAAACTAATATTTTGTCTCTCCTAAAACTAGGAATAAAACTAGCCTTAAATACAAGTCAAAATCGTTCAGAAAATCCTAACAGATTTGCCTCTGGCGCAGCCCAGAACCCTAATTCGCGATACAGTCAGACTGCGCCACTCGGCCGAGTGGAACATGTCACTCGGCCGAGTGAAAGACCCAAAGAAAAAGAGAGAAACTGGGGTTTTTGGGGGTCTTTCACTCTGTCACACTCGGACGAGTGGACTTCTTCACTCGGCCGAGTGAGCTTTCTTGCTCGGCCGAGTGAGTCTTCTCCAAATTCCAGTAAGTCGACTGAGTTTTCAGGAGAAAAACCCCGTCATACTCGGGCGAGGGGATTTCTTCACTCGGCCGAGTGAGATATTTCACTCGCCCAAGTGGACTTTGACTCAATATGCTCCTGTATCCGTTGTATTCGACCAAGCATGTTCCTTCACTCGACCGAGTGAACTGTATGGTCGGCCGAGTGAGCTTCTTCTGTGGCTCTTTCTCCTCCTCGCTTCCTCATCGATTCTATCGAATTTCTTCCTCTTCTGTTCATCATCTAGCGCTACTAGCTCCTCAATAAGGCCGTGTGCGATGCTTCGGTGCGCGTGAAAGTCCCTTGATCTCATTTTTGCTCCAGATCGTTCCATATATCCTGAAATACGACAAAAAACAAGAAATAGTGAAAAGCAACGCGATATCGTCGAATAATCGTGAAAAACACAATATGGACGATCGAAACAACATGAAAACATACAGAAAAAGGTGTAAAATAAGGAACAATCAAAATGGCACACGAGGAGATAGCATGCTCTCCTCAGCTTCTCTGATAGAAGCCTTGACCCCTTCCCTCAGCGCATGGTCCACCTGGTACTCTAGACTGACCATGCCTACAGAGGAAAAAGATGATAAGGCAGAGAACGAAGATCGAATAGTTGATGTGCACAATTGAAACCGACCTTTTGTCCATACGGTCCCATATTAATCCAAATGGGAACAATTTAACTTAATAGAGGAAGCAAGACACTCAAGTCACCATGAATCATAAACTTAACCTCATTTAAGTTCAACACATCATATAAATTTAATTAAAAAGAGAAGCTTCCAACATTTCATAATGAGGGCAATTTCACAATTTCACATATTTAAAATAACAAGGCTTTCCAATTGCATCTTGAATCAAATCATGGCATCATACAACTCATCACAACATATAAATTCGACCAAGAATGCACCAAGTCAAGGGGTTTCATGAAAAACCCTGAAAATGCCAACTTTGCAATTCAATATGAAATGAATGAAACATGAGAGATGGGGTTGGAATCCTACCTCAATGGAGACCCAAAATCCTCTATCAATTTCATGAATCCCATCATCAAGCTCAAATCCTCTTTCAATTTCCCTTCCAAATTCTCTTTCTTTCTTTCTTTTCTTCCATTTCTTTCTCTATCTTTCTTCTTTAATTCTCCTTTTTCTCTTCCTGGTTGCATTTCACCCACTCTTCCTTTTCCCCCCATTTTTCTTTCACTTTCTTTCTTCTTTCAACTTCATCATTTTTGTGTGTGCAGGTTTTCATTCGGCCATCACTTGGGGGAAATCTGCAGGCTTAGTGGAGAAGGAAATGGGAAGAGGAAAATAAAATAAAGAATGGGAGAAAATGGAGGAAGTTTGTAGAAAGTGCCTATATACAAGTTTGCCCTTCCTATAAATAAAATCTCTCTCTCACTTCTAATATTCTAAGAATTCAAGCCCAATACCAAGCCTAATGACAAAGCCCAATGACAACCCAATGACAAAATTAACTATAAAAATCTCCCCTTCCAATAACTCAAGCCCAAACAATAATAATAATAGGCCCAATTCACAATAATAATAACAACATCAATAACAACACAATAATAATATTAATACTAATAACACTAATAGAAACCACAATACCATCCATTAATACCAATAACACTAATACTACTTCCACTAATACTCACAACAATTTCCACACTACACCACAAATCATCCAAGTAATACATCCATACAACATGCCACCCATAAATTCATACAATTAGGCAACCAATAGGATATTACCATTCACACAACAAATTACTATATACACACCCTCATATGGTATATCACATGTACGTGCATTACATAGGCGATGATTCCTTATTCATGTTCATCCTATGCTAGAGTGATAACTAGCCCTGGAGCCTTTTCCTTCTGTTTATTTCTTCTTATTCCACACATTTTCCACGTAGCTAATCACAGCCTAGGATTAACTAGTACTCAGTCACACGACTTCTCTGCGGACAAACCGTTAGCGCTACAACGACGCCGTGCACTTGCGGTTACAAATATCGAGAGCTTTAGTTAGCACAACAAGTTTTCTGGCGCCATTGCCGAGGTTGACTTGATTTATACTAGTTTGGCCTTAGTTTCATTTAGTCTTCGTGCATATAAAAATATAAAAATATAAAAATAATTAATAAAAAATTTTCCCCACAACATCATTTATTTTTGTTATTCTCTTGTACTAATGACGCTTCTCTCTTTGTTTTACATGTGCAATTTGGAGCATAATGTGGACGCCGAATTTTCATGCCTCTATGACACATGGTGCTCAGATGGGAGGCTATGACTATTTTCTGCATGTTATAGCAGTTTGCGAAGTATGTTGGATGCATGAGCATGTTTACACCCAATTCCAATATTATGGTCATCCCCACACCCCACACCCCACACCCATATGCCTACAACCTACACCATTAACCCTCCCATCCATATCCCGAGTACCTCCACCTCCACTGAAGTCTAGCATTAAGCTTCTCCTAGAAACTTTCCTTTCAAACCAAGGTTAAATGACTTCAGTCTCCCCCACTACTATGATCGATACCCATCTTTAAGAAATTGACCAAAATTTAACCCAAATCTCCACATCACTAGGGCAATCAGAAATACAAGTTGGGGATCCGATCACTAAGGTCACACCATCAGGGGGAAAGGTTACACCGTCAAGGAAAGACCAGGAAGATTGGCAACCAATGCCAGATGATCTCATTCTTAGCTTCACCCACACTGACGGAGAGAATTTCTGGCAGGAATGGGCAAGGTTCTATAAATTGGCGCTTGGATTGCCATAGCACATGCTTAACACCCATGGCCTCATTCGCTTCTTCTTCAGAGGACTGCCAGTGGCCCTACAGAGGTTCATGGTGCAGCTAAATAAAGGCCAGTTTTTAGATATGCCACCTGATGCAGCTTGGAGATATTTGGAGGAAGCTGCTGAGTCCAACGCACCATCGGCCCCTCACACTCCAGGAGGTAATCTATACACACTCATTTTTGATTATTCTGATATAGTTCCTTCTCCTCCTGTAGGTATCATTTCACACTACAGGAGGTAATCTATACATGCTCATTTTTTATTATTCTGATATAGTCCATTCTCCACCTGTAGGTATCATTTCTGAGATACAAGTTGCCGATGGCCACATCCTGCACCATACCACTCCTGACAACCAGATGGATGACGAGCCATGCATAGGACAATGGAAGGATACAATAATCCTTGGCGAGGTTGGTTGCATGCATGGGGCATGCGAGGGCATCAAGGAGATTTCCAAATCTGAAAAGCTTGAGCCATTCTCCCCACTCGATCGCATAACCCATTTCGTGCCACTTGAGAACACCGAGGAGGCAACGGAGCATGAATATATCGATGATGAGGATGCACATGAGGCTACAAGCACCATGACTCATTTCAGCAAGCCTGACACATCCTTACATCTACCATCACCTTCGTGGGCTTTTCCCACTCCACCAGATGCATCGCATCCACCGAATCTTAAAGCTCCCACTCAGGGAGACCTTCTGAACTCTACATTTGATTCTCATATTTCATTTCATAATTCTTTGGATTCATATGTTTCTGTCATGACGTACTTCCCTCAGGACACATGTCCATATTCCACGGAGGTATGCTGGGTCATGACAGCACCTGACGAGCGAGTTGAAGGAAACAGAGAGGAGATGATAACGTCACAATCAGAAGACTTTATTCTTAGGGAGTTTTTGTCATCATATTCCATGCTTCCCATTACATTTTAACAATTCTCTCTGGGAAACATTTATTTTGGGGAAGAATTTTTCCTGTCGAGCCGATGCTTCTCGCTTCTTGCATGATCTAGGTGGACACCCTTGGGAGGTGCTTAGAGGAGCATCGCTGGAGCTCGATAGAGTTCGTGGCACCAAGCTGTTAGCTGAGTCACGAAATGAGCAGGAAGAACAGTTTCCTGCTCCACTTCAGATCCTCGATCCACCTTTTGACCAGGTGAATACTACTCCAGTAGTGTAGATATTTTATATATGCTTTCTAGGATAATAGTTTGAATAAACTCACATCCTCTTGATAGTGAGGGAAGCGTATTAGGATTTATTTGTTTTTCTTCCTAGTTTTGAAAATTTTGAATAAACCATCACCTCTCATGCGGCACACACTATCATTTTAACCCAAAACCCATTATATGCTCTAATGCCCATTCTTCACCTTTGTTTTACATTTTATGACTGCAACACCCACCCACACACACACACCATAGCTTTCATTCTATTTTTCATATTAGGGTATGCTTTTATGCTAGCTTGGGGAGGCACTTCCATGCACGAATCGTTTACATCCTCCTAATTTCCATTCTTTTCAGCATTGAGGACAATGCTTGATTTAAGCTTGGGGGTAGGTGCACTTCATGCACCATTTGTGCATCTATCGCATTAAGAATCCCACCACGCCAAGTTTTTACATGCAAGGATGTTTAAGTGAAATTTTTTCAGATTTTCACTTCATTTGGTTCGAGTCCTCATCATTTATCCTGATATATGCTTAGGGGATGTCTTTAGTATTAAATCTCATTGCAATATGCTTATTATGCTTGTGCCTATAATCCCTAGAATAGAACTACTCGAAACATGCCTAGGTTATGTTTTTCTTGGGAACCCATCTTATGCGTGTATCTTGGATATTTTAGTGAGGATAATGGTTGGTGATCTCATAGGATTTGGATTTACTACATACCTATTTAGTACTGAGGAATGATGTTGCCTAGCTTGTTCATGTTTGAAGAAAAAAGGAAAAAAAGGGAAAAAAAAGGGAAAGAGAATTATAAATATGCACCGTTCCTCCAGCTTCATCGAGTAGTCGGGTCCTTGTGCATCAAGAAGCATTTGGGGATTCACGCTGAAAGGTTTAGCTTGGGTGAGTACATAGGAATAAAGGTTTTTAGTTGGTTTGAACTAGTAGGTCCGAGTGTTCCTTCTTGGCCCAATGCCCTAAGGTCGTCTGATTTGGGAATCATTGACCCAACGTTCCTTACACATACCAACTAATTATCCAAAAAATGATGATGGAAAAAAGAACATAAATGAAGCTAGCAACCCCACGAGTCAAGAAACGATAGAATGTCGTAAGTGCCACATCCTTGATAAATTCATTGCCCATTATACAATACTAAGTCTTCTCTTGATCCATTGCATAATTTTGATTCTTATTCTAATAGGCAATGTGGGATAGAGGAAATATTTTAGGATTTGAGCATGATCGTGGTAATGTATATCGTATGTTTGTTTATACTGAGATAATGCTCTTGTTATGTCTTGATAGATTGATAGAGATTGACATGCATATTAATTCCATGATCTGAAATTTTCACCTCTCATGTATATATGCTTGTCATTGTGAAATTCTTGATATCGTTTGTTGAATGCATGCATATCCCAATTCTCTACTCTTTCTTTGTCTTCCTTGAGGACAAGGAATGGTTTAGCTTAGAGGATTTTGATGAGTGGATATTTCATATATTTTCCAAGGGGTTTATTCATGCATTATATTACACAAAGCACCTGTTTATACGCCAATTTATCATATTTCTGTTTCATTTTACTCTTTGGGTGTTTATGCACGTTTCAGGTTGAAATCCAGCTTAAAGGAGCTAATTGGAGTCAAAGTAGTGAAAGGAAGAAATGAGACGAAGAAACGGAGTAAAGCGACAGAGATTTGGTGGGTTTCAGCCATAACGCGACCATGTGTATCACCACACACGGCCACGTGGAAGCACACACCTAGCCATTGTAGGAAGATATATGCCCATAAGGCAATTTATCTTGATTATACGTCTTGTTCATACCGTATATGGTACGTATTATTCTAGGTATAAAAGGATTTGTATTAATATACTTAGATAATATCCATAGACTTATAGTTAGGTCCTTACGTATCTAGATGAGATCTCGATTATGAGTAAGTAAGTGACCGAATAGAAACATAAGTCTTAAACGGTTCGTGATCATAGATGTGTCGAGAACTGGATATCGACACATCGGATAGATCACTGTGTCTTCGTCTTGCCTTCGGGTAATGATGATCTCATAGTCATTCGACTTAGCGAAGTCGGAGACGAGACACAGGTGCTCATTGGAGAATGAGTTCACTGAACGACCAAGTTAGAGTTATTAAATGGTTAACTTTAATGATCTGTCTTTAATAACTCTAGGGTGATGATAGGTTAGTTGATCCTTAAGACCTGAAGTCAACTGTATAAACCTGTGAACGGACGGTGTAGCTTAGACCCATGATCTAGCTTCGAGGACCAGTCCTGATGAAAGATCTTAGGTTGGGTTGCACCAGAAGCTCTCTAGGTGAGTAAGTGACTAAGATGGGATTCGTCACTTCCATTAAAGGGAAGTTAGTGTTATAGGCTCAGTACGGTCTTTATGTTAATCCTCGGCCGGGGTACGTTGCAAGTTGTACAACGTGTATACAATAAAGACCGCCGTATACTGACCAATGTTGTCTAATAGGGTTGACAGAAAACCATACCCTAGGCCAACAATAAACACAGTCTTGACGAAGGGATTTTAGCTAACGGAATTCATCACTGACACAGCCAATGCAAACCCTATGATCCTTTTGTCAAAGGGTCGATCACGTTATGATGACTCTGAAACAGGGACGACAGCTACTGCTCGTAGTGACCGTCGTCTAGGGGTTTCGAGCCCCAACCTGTAGTAAGGTCAGGCTGTAGGGTCTCACACCGAGTAGTACTCGTGTCTTAGTAATAGGAATATAGAATAGAGAGAAATATCATTTGATGATATTCACAAGTTGAGTTGTGAAAGTTAGTCGCAATAGCAATAGGGACACAACGTTGCATTAGATGCTAACGTTAACTAAACGTGTTGTAAATTAGTTACGACGAATTTTGTAGGAACAAACTTGTTGGAAAGGGTTACCTGGATGACGGGATCGTCCCGGTCTAAACACAGGTTCAAACCGTGTCCAAATCGGAGCTCAAACGAGCCCAGAAACGCAGAAAGAGTTCAAGGGGAAGTGGGTTAGACCCACCGGGCCAAGAGGCCCATGTGCAAGGGCAAGACGGGCGCGGCCCGCTGCAGCAGCGGGCATGACCCGCTGTGTGCAGCGGGCGGGCGCCCGCTGCATTAGCGGGCATGGCCCGCTGCACAGCGGGCCAGCGCCCGCTGCACGCAGCGGGCCAGCGCCCGCTGCACGCAGCGGGCCAGCGCCCGCTGCAAGCGGGCGCAGCCCGCTGCACAGCGGGCCCGCGCCCGCTTGTGCAGCGGGCGCAGCCCGCTGCTTGCAGCGGGCCGGCGCCCGCTGCGTGCAGCGGGCGCCCGCCCGCTGCTTGCAGCGGGCGCCCGCCCGCTGCTTGCAGCGGGCGGGTGGCCCGCCCTTCCCCCCTTGGGCGGGCGCGCCCGCTAAGTCTAGCGGGCGCGCCCGCAACTTAAGTCAATTAGGGTTTTTTGAATAACCCTAATGACGGCTACGAATTTTGAGAAATTGCTAAACTTTGAGCAATTGTTTGAGGGGTCAAACGAAGTCGAAATTCGTCACCGTCAGTTCCTACGCGTTCACCATTCCAAGCTCTTCTGATTGATAGCTTGTTTGGTGTCTAAAGTTTAGTATGTGAGGAGAATTAATTCGTTAAAGTTTGACTTTGTGAAAGGCTAACTTTAAAATTAAAATTAAGCCAAATGGCTTAATTGTTTTTTTCTCTTCATGGGAATTGTCCCACATTGCCCGCAACGAGATGTTGAGTGCTCACTCCCTATATAAATAGGGGTGCACTCTCCTCGTTAAAACACACCAGTCAACGATCGGGTAGCTCCAAATTATTGAGCAAGCTCGGTCCGCGACTAAATCTCTCTCTCTACTTTCCTATTCTCTGGAGTAGTCCTAGCACGACTACGAAAGGGGTTTGGATCCGATCCGGACGTCTAAGACGCGGGTTTCTTCTCAAGTGAAACTTTCTACCGCGTGTGATCGGCTCGAAGGCGAAAGCGGCTCGGGCGGATCGGTGCGAGGGTGCGAGGCGGCTCAGGGAGATCGGGTCAACGCGGCTCGGCTACGAGGAGCTTCTCAAGACGGTGCGGTACATCTTGCCTGCTCCAGGGCCAAGATTCCGGGTATGTGGTTAAGCATTTTAGTGTAAATTTTTATTAGTCGCTTAGTGTAGATCCTTCTTGGAGTGGTCAGACCCACTCCAAGTCGGCATAGATCGGGCTGGGTTCTGGTTCCCCAGAGCCTAGTTAAATTGTTTAGCTAGCGTAGAAATTAAGATTTCTGTTTTTCCGCTGCGCCTATGTGCCTCCGTGGTCCGTCCGACTTAGGACGGATACGGAACCGAGCTCTGGGGGTCCGCCAAAACCCCAACAGTGGTATCAGAGCCACGGTTATGCTATAGATCTACTATAGCGATTTTTAAATCTTTAAAAATGCTTAGTTTTTCTCGTTCGAACTATTTTAGCTTTATGTTAATTTAGTTTCAAATTATTTTGTGTTTTTTAAAAATCGTTTTTCAACACAAAATTTTGTTGGGACGATTTAAATTTTATGCGATGATTTTAAATTGTCTCAAATGTTTTTAAAAGCTTTGTAAAATTTATTTCTATAAGATATAATATTATTTTACAAGTGTTTACATGTTTATGTAACTTTAGGGAAAATTTTATTTTAGAAATTTGATTTTCTTAAAATTACATAAAGATTAGAAATATTAGAAAACTTTATTTGAAAGCTTTTAAATATATTTCTAATGATTTTAAAAGTGTTTAAAATTGATTTAACGGATATGTAAACTTTAAGAAATATTTTTCATAAGATGAAATCTAAACATTTTTCTTTTATTTTACATAAATGTTTCTAAAATTTTTATGAGATATTTTATTTTAGAAATAAGGTTAAATTTTTTTTTAAGGCCTAGGTTTAAAATTATTAGATAATTTTGTACGACCTAATTTTATACGATAAAATTTTTAATGAAGGTTTTAAAATTTTAATCTTTAATTTTAAGTGTTAAAATTTAGATTTGTATGTTTTAAATATATAGATATTTTTAAAACTTGCAAATACCTTTCATATGTCACTAAAAATGAAACTTTCTTTTATGCGGATAAAGTTAGTTGCTTCATTTCATGTTGTATATTGTATACACAAACCTTGTTAGGTTAGCCATTAAAACATGATAGTGACATGCTACGTTTGATAAAACAAAACAACATTCGAACCTAATACCTGATTAGGATAGTCCCTTTGTTTGTAAATCATTTCATTAAAATGTTTAAATAATGATTTTCACAAAAGACAAAATGTTGAATTGTTTTATTAAAATCCTAATAAGATTGGGGTAGTAAGTTGAACGAAGAACCTTATAGTTGATAAGGACTTAATAAAAGATGTTCAACCAATCTGAAAAATTTTGAATTTTAGGATCCACTAGTTGATAAGGATTAATTAGTTCTTTTAATTAAAAGCCATTTAGTTGTTTGGAAAACATAAGATTGATGACAACTCCTTCAATGGATCATGATGTCGGTCAATGTGCTTGGCTAAAGTTTTTGGACCAACCTAGCTAGACTGGGTAACAAGTGGTCCTGGCTTAGTCAATTCCCTGGCCGCGTCCGCTGGACCGCAAGGAGTCGATTCATGACTATGTAAGTCCATCGACTATACCTAAGTCAATACGATAATAATCTTGTTCAAGATAAATCGTAGCCCTCCTTGTTTTAGGAGTTGGCAACTGTAAGAAACATGTTCCGGTTGTTGAGCTACACTCAAGCCGTGACATGTCAATCTTATAGAAACCGATTTCTTGATTGACATCTTAACCTGACTAAAACCGTTGTCTCATCCCTCGAGCTTCGGCGTAAGTCTAACCAAGAATGTAGTCTAAGACCTGACCCAAACCGGCGCGTCGTGCATACACCGAGCAAAGGGGCAAGTCAGGCTAGACACGAAAACAAGGGTCCGACTAGGCTAGCCATTGTGATCCGGTTGAGCACACTCATGATCACAAATGACTGGGGGTAAAAATCGATAGGGAATCATAGTAAATATGATTGACGACGAGTTCGTCTACCGACTGCAGAGTCGGACAACTTGTTGAGATACACTCAAGGTTGTCAGACTCAGGGTAGTCGGATCCCTCTCTCACAAATGTTATTTTATAATAAATTGGTTATTATCGTGGCTTTAAATAAATTTAGTGGGAGAATATAGTTTTATTAAAACCATTAAAACTATACTACGAACATTTACTAACTATAGTATCTATAAAATACAGAATGGATTCGGGACTTAGATACATGGTTGAAAAGAACGTGCTGGATGGAACGAACTACAAAGACTGGCTTAGGAACATCAAGTTGGTCCTTTCCCTAGCCGGAATAGGATACGTACTGTTCGAGGACGCTCCAGATAAGCCGGATGAAGATTCGACCCACGAAGAAAAGGAAGCCTACAAATTGTACCAGAGGGATGCAGAGAAGGCCAGGTGCCTTACTCTGGCTTCGATGACCAACGAGTTGCAGAGGAAGCATGAACATATGGATGTTCAAAGCATGCTCCTCAACGCACAAGAGTTGTATGGCAAGCGATCAAGAGCTGCCAAGTTCGAGGCCACTAGCAACCTCTGGGGCACCAAGATGGGGACGGAACCCGTACAGGATCATGTTATCAAGATGATCGGGTACGTGGAGGACGCCGCCCAGTTAGGATTTGTCCTGGACAATGAGATGTCCACGGACATTATCCTAAAGTCTTTGACTCCCGATTTCAAGCCTTTTATAACTGGCTTTATAATGAACAGCCTTGAGACGGATCTTCCGGGTCTCCTCAATATGCTCCGGCAGTTTGAGGAGATTCATAAGAAGCCGGCTGCACTGGTTGTTGGCTCTGCTACTTCCGACCAGCCAAAAGGCAAAGGGAAGAAGAGGCAGGTCCCACAACCTGCGAAGGCTAAGAATGGGAAGAAAAAGAACAAAGGGGCCCCGTCGAAATCTGAGTGCTTCCATTGCCACAAGATTGGCCACTGGAAGAGGAACTGCAAGATCTATCTTGCAGAGAAGAAGAAGGGGCATACTGATGCCTCCACCTCAGGTACAAATCAAAATTCAATTAAATGCAATTATTTCCATTCATGAAGTATGAGATACTTATAGACATCTGTGTACTGTATACAGGTGGCTGATAAGAACTGGAGATTGGAGAAGTACGGAGATCGGTCGGCAATTAAAGCAACAGTTGCTGCTGGGACCGCTCAAAGACTTCTGGAAACGCTGATCGCGATGGAGATGATATTTTTCTTATTTGAATAAAATGTATCATCTTTAAGGATCGAAAACAATGAATGAGTGCTTTGCACTCAAGGTTTATTTTTGATAAACAAATTAAGGTTCCTTTTATGAACCCGTTGTTTTGGAATGGATGTCTCATTTGTTGCAATTGAGATTGAATTGGCTCAAATTCTGTGGATGTGGCTTTTCTGTGATGGTTGCGTATATTTTCGAATAATGGTGTATTGCTTCGATAATATTGATTTTGAAGCTGACTAAATGTCTGAAGTCAATCAGTAGTCAAGTATAAGTTCCAGGGGGCGTATAAATTGTGTGCAATCACAGTAAATACGCATATCAAGTTTAACTCGTGATTATCTGCATTTAGTTGTTAAAAGAGTTAATACTAAATGTGGTTAAAGGAATTAGTACAGTGTAGAACGTTTTGATTGAACGAGTCAATGTCAAGATTCCTTAAAACGATCTTGACTTGACTCATTCGTCAAACCGAATCTGACACTTGTACATTCCATCTAAGGCACTTACCAAAAGGTTATTTTTGCATATAAATCTAAATATGATTTAGTTATTATGTTGAAGTAATTTAACCAGGTAATTCTCAAAGTCAGTGGGAGCAAGTAAGTATACTTAGTTCCGGTTTTTCCGGACTAAGTAAAAAGGATTTTTCACTTTAATGAATCTTCTATATAAATCATTAAGTCAAAATTGTTTTGATTTAATCGCATATATATAGAGACTTAGGGTGTCAAATATGTACTTGACATATTGACACAGTAAAGTGGAGTGAGCTAGAACTGACTTACGGAAATGTTAGACCCCACATCTAAATAGTATAAGCTAACTGTTAGCTATACAAAGTTAGGAAAATGGATCCAGATCATTTTTCCAAAGGATCAACCTTGTGTGATCAAGAGATGTAATTTCAATCCATTAAAATTCGTTGTAGATACTTATTAGTAGAACCACTCTTAGGTTTGCCATATCAAATGTCAAAGTGACTGATATGCTTTAACGGCATGAGATACCGAGATAAATAGCCTAAGTGCAAGTGGGAGATGTAGGAAGATATATGCCCATAAGGCAATTTATCTTGATTATACGTCTTGTTCATACCGTATATGGTACGTATTATTCTAGGTATAAAAGGATTTGTATTAATATACTTAGATAATATCCATAGACTTATAGTTAGGTCCTTACGTATCTAGATGAGATCTCGATTATGAGTAAGTAAGTGACCGAATAGAAACATAAGTCTTAAACGGTTCGTGATCATAGATGTGTCGAGAACTGGATATCGACACATCGGATAGATCACTGTGTCTTCGTCTTGCCTTCGGGTAATGATGATCTCATAGTCGTTCGACTTAGCGAAGTCGGAGACGAGACACAGGTGCTCATTGGAGAATGAGTTCACTGAACGACCAAGTTAGAGTTATTAAATGGTTAACTTTAATGATCTGTCTTTAATAACTCTAGGGTGATGATAGGTTAGTTGATCCTTAAGACCTGAAGTCAACTGTATAAACCTGTGAACGGACGGTGTAGCTTAGACCCATGATCTAGCTTCGAGGACCAGTCCTGATGAAAGATCTTAGGTTGGGTTGCACCAGAAGCTCTCTAGGTGAGTAAGTGACTAAGATGGGATTCGTCACTTCCATTAAAGGGAAGTTAGTGTTATAGGCTCAGTACGGTCTTTATGTTAATCCTCGGCCGGGGTACGTTGCAAGTTGTACAACGTGTATACAATAAAGACCGCCGTATACTGACCAATGTTGTCTAATAGGGTTGACAGAAAACCATACCCTAGGCCAACAATAAACACAGTCTTGACGAAGGGATTTTAGCTAACGGAATTCATCACTGACACAGCCAATGCAAACCCTATGATCCTTTTGTCAAAGGGTCGATCACGTTATGATGACTCTGAAACAGGGACGACAGCTACTGCTCGTAGTGACCGTCGTCTAGGGGTTTCGAGCCCCAACCTGTAGTAAGGTCAGGCTGTAGGGTCTCACACCGAGTAGTACTCGTGTCTTAGTAATAGGAATATAGAATAGAGAGAAATATCATTTGATGATATTCACAAGTTGAGTTGTGAAAGTTAGTCGCAATAGCAATAGGGACACAACGTTGCATTAGATGCTAACGTTAACTAAACGTGTTGTAAATTAGTTACGACGAATTTTGTAGGAACAAACTTGTTGGAAAGGGTTACCTGGATGACGGGATCGTCCCGGTCTAAACACAGGTTCAAACCGTATCCAAATCGGAGCTCAAACGAGCCCAGAAACGCAGAAAGAGTTCAAGGGGAAGTGGGTTAGACCCACCGGGCCAAGAGGCCCATGTGCAAGGGCAAGACGGGCGCGGCCCGCTGCAGCAGCGGGCATGACCCGCTGTGTGCAGCGGGCGGGCGCCCGCTGCATTAGCGGGCATGGCCCGCTGCACAGCGGGCGGGCGCCCGCTGCACGCAGCGGGCCAGCGCCCGCTGCAAGCGGGCGCAGCCCGCTGCACGCAGCGGGCCCGCGCCCGCTTGTGCAGCGGGCGCAGCCCGCTGCTTGCAGCGGGCCAGCGCCCGCTGCGCGCAGCGGGCGCCCGCCCGCTGCTTGCAGCGGGCGGGTGGCCCGCCCTTCCCCCCTTGGGCGGGCGCGCCCGCTAAGTCTAGCGGGCGCGCCCGCAACTTAAGTCAATTAGGGTTTTTTGAATAACCCTAATGACGGCTACGAATTTTGAGAAATTGCTAAACTTTGAGCAATTGTTTGAGGGGTCAAACGAAGTCGAAATTCGTCACCGTCAGTTCCTACGCGTTCACCATTCCAAGCTCTTCTGATTGATAGCTTGTTTGGTGTCTAAAGTTTAGTATGTGAGGAGAATTAATTCGTTAAAGTTTGACTTTGTGAAAGGCTAACTTTAAAATTAAAATTAAGCCAAATGGCTTAATTGTTTTTTTCTCTTCATGGGAATTGTCCCACATTGCCCGCAACGAGATGTTGAGTGCTCACTCCCTATATAAATAGGGGTGCACTCTCCTCGTTAAAACACACCAGTCAACGATCGGGTAGCTCCAAATTATTGAGCAAGCTCGGTCCGCGACTAAATCTCTCTCTCTACTTTCCTATTCTCTGGAGTAGTCCTAGCACGACTACGAAAGGGGTTTGGATCCGATCCGGACGTCTAAGACGCGGGTTTCTTCTCAAGTGAAACTTTCTACCGCGTGTGATCGGCTCGAAGGCGAAAGCGGCTCGGGCGGATCGGTGCGAGGGTGCGAGGCGGCTCAGGGAGATCGGGTCAACGCGGCTCGGCTACGAGGAGCTTCTCAAGACGGTGCGGTACATCTTGCCTGCTCCAGGGCCAAGATTCCGGGTATGTGGTTAAGCATTTTAGTGTAAATTTTTATTAGTCGCTTAGTGTAGATCCTTCTTGGAGTGGTCAGACCCACTCCAAGTCGGCATAGATCGGGCTGGGTTCTGGTTCCCCAGAGCCTAGTTAAATTGTTTAGCTAGCGTAGAAATTAAGATTTCTGTTTTTTCCGCTGCGCCTATGTGCCTCCGTGGTCCGTCCGACTTAGGACGGATACGGAACCGAGCTCTGGGGGTCCGCCAAAACCCCAACAGCCATTTCATGAGGGGCTGAACCCAGATCCACACGGTCACGTGGCCTGTCCCACGTGACTGCGTGGTACAATACATCTTGGAGCCTAGAAGAGCTCCCACGCGACCTTTTGACATAGACGTATGGGCTAATTTGAATAAGCTGGAGACAGATCGATGCGACCGCGTGGCCATCCACGTGACCCATCAGAACAAAGATAGAGGATGAACAGTAGCGGATTTTGAAGCTCTGTCGCTACGTGGTCGTTTGGCCATCACACATGACCACGTCAGATCTTGGTTTCTGAAGGCTGTAAACTATCCCAAATCGACGTGGCCGCATCGATCCAAAGGCTCTGAAGATTTCTGAAGTATGTTACTTTTCCCAAATCGACGTGACCGCGTCAATTCTCGACAGAGTGGTGTCGGGGGGTTTTCTGCTAGCCCACTAGGGTTTTGGGCGAACTTATATGAGCTGGGAGCGCTGTGGAGAGAGGGGGCCGACCCTTAGCGGTGTTTACACCCATTTTTTATTCTTTTATTAGTTTTAGGAGTATGAGTAGTTTAGATTAAGTTATTGTTCAGTTTTCCTCCATTGATGCACTTATGTATTGAAGATTCTGTATTGCAACAGCTGGAGATACGTATTTCTTCTTTGATTTTGTATTTTGTATTTTATTCTATGTTTCCCCATTGATTCTATGTGTTTCTCTATGATTCTATATATGTTTAGTGAGTAATTTTTATCTAGGACAATGGTGGATCTCTTTTATGGAATGAGTACGGATTGATTTTATTGTAAGGCTACTGAATGATTAATTAAGGTTATGCCTAGGAAGATTATTATTAATGTAGATTGGCTTCCCGAAATTTGTCGCTAATGGGAGTTAGGATTAATCTTGGTTTTCCAACACCTATATTGATTTACACTAATTATGCCGCCAACGGAAGTTAGGGCGTAATAAGAGCCCTCCTAGCATTCACCGAGTCTTCGACCATGATAGTTGTTGAATGGTGGTTGAGGAATAATGTCGAGCTCCATGCATTAGTCATGTAGCTATGCGCTACGGAAGTAGGCTTGGTCGTACGAGGGGTAGTCATGTCATAACATCACGAAAGTGGGGGGGCCATGATATAACATGAGGGGTGATCCTACCATAGCATCACGGAAGTGGGGGGTACGTGACCCCCTCTAGGTTAGGCAACCTGACCCTATGATCGATTCGATAGCTAGGCGATGATTCCATCTTCATGTTCATCCTACATGTTGCGGGGTAGAACACGCGTACAATGAATTTGTATTAGGGGGAACGAAGGGCACGGTGGCTATGTTAATGAAGGGATTAGGGTAGGCTATTTGATAGGTGATTAGAGGGGTGATGAGGCTAAGCTTGTTGTTGAGGCTGACCACGGAGTCGAATCCGACAGGATACGGTTGAGGAAGATCGGGTTACTGGAGCTGAGGGTGAACACAAGCCGGGGGACGAGCTATCCTGTGCAATGAGCAACTCGTCAGAAAGGCCGGGTTGGGGTCCAACCCTTAGCCTCTCCGATGCCTAAGTCAGTAATATGACTTAAAGCGGGGGCCAGGCACATAGGTCGGACTAAGGGTGAGTCGACCGTACGTGACTAGCTATGAGTGGGAGAACAAAGATATGGACGACCTTTGCTCTCGTGTGTGAATAATGGGATTGAGAGTAAATTTGCCAACCCCCTCACCGTAAGAAGTGAGGGGGTATTTATACCTGAAGGGAGGCGGTTCGGTGGGGCTGACCGGGCATGCTGAGCTGGCCCTGCTATCAGCGGAAGCTTCGGACGAGGATGTCAGGAACAGGAGTGCCAGCCACGCTTTTGTCAGATGGCGCAGCGGTCAGGGGCGCTTTTATCAAGGTGTCAGGGCCGAAAGCATTAAGTGTCAGGGGGCGCGGCAGCCAGGGGGTGCTTTGTCAGGTGGTCGGGCGGCGTTAGTGTCAGTTATGTCCTTGTACTAGGTTGTTTGTCGTGTCCGATGGGCCAAGGGTCCGGCAGAGCGCCTCCCAGTGGCAAGGCTCCCTGATGATTGATCACTCCTTATTTTACACCCTTTTCCCGCATGTTTGCATGCCATTTTGATCGCCCAAATTATGTTTTTCACGATATATCGACGATATTGCGATGCTTTTCACGATTTGTTGTTTTTGTCGCATTTCAGGTGATTTGGCGCGATTAGGAGTGATCTCGAGATGCGTGTAATCTAGACGGCCACCGACGACCTCCCCGAGGGGTATTTTGCTGTTAGAGAGGAGCGGAAGAAGAATGGACGTCGCCGGAGCGACGAGGAGGCCAAAACGACCAGTTTGGGCATTTTTTGTGTCCCACTCGGCCGAGTGGAGGAGCCGCTCGGCCGACCAGCGAGACACTGCTCGGCCGACCCGTTCAGACACGACTTCCATGTGTACTCGGCCGAGCGACGGAGACCACATCGGCCGAGTGACGCTACCACGTCCGCCCGAGTGGCGCCCAGACGAAGGCTCTCAAAAAGTCCGAAGTTACTGTTTTCGGCCATCTGCGCTTCAGAAGACCCACTCGGCCGAGTGGCAAATCCCGTCCGCCCGAGTGAAGTGAAGCCATCGGCCGAGTGACGACAACTCACTCGGCCGAGCCACCTCCGAACTGAAGACCCCTGAAAGCCCCAACTTACTGGAAAATTACAGGGTTTTCACTCGGCCGAGTGACTTTTGTCACTCGGCCGAGTGCGATGCGCTGCCTGTAGCGAAATTTGCGGAAAACAGGCTGTGCAGGGGCGTTTTGGTCAGGATTTTTGGACGATTTTTGGGGCTATTTAAGCTCTGTTTTTACCCTAGTTTTGGGAGCCTCCTCTCAGATTTTTTGCAGCTTTTTGAGTCTACTTTTTAGCTTTATTAATTGTGATTGGTGAAGAGAAAAACTTGGATTTTTGTTGGGTTGATTGAAGATCTACATTGGTTTGCACTTCTCTTCCACAAAAACTCTATTTTTATTGTTTATATCATTGTTGTGATGAATTCCATTGTCTATTTCTTTGCCAATTATTGTGCTATTGCTATGATTAGTGAGTAGTCTCCACGTCTTGGGGCGTGGGGATGAACCCTACAAGCCCAATTTCGTATTTGTGTTGAATCGGTAGAAATTGAGCTAGGATTGTTATTAGGGATTAGATTGGGATCGAATTACTACGGATAGCTAGGTATTCACATCAATTGGGATTTGCAAGAGATTGGATCCCAATTCGATAGGAAGCCCTAGAAATCCGAATTGGGTTGGAGTCGGATTTTCGAAGTATCGGTTTGCAAGAAATTGGACCGATGCTAGGATCTCCGGTTGCAATTCCGCGCCGATACCCGTTTGCAAGAGATTGGACGGGTAGGAACTATCCTAATCTAGATTGTGGACCGAGTTTGCAAGAGATTGGACTCGGTGCGCAATTGGACGATGATGTTGATCCCAATGCTAGCTTCCCTAGGCTAGGGTTTGCAAGAGATTGGACCCAAGCCTAGGATAGCTATAGACCGGCAACAGCGTGAGAGCGTGAGCTTGGTTCCACATTTAGTTGCAACTAGTTCATCCAAATTCTCATCCTAGCGATTTCGATACTGGCGAACCACAATTGTGAAATATGGTGAGTAGTGGGGATTCCCCATTCCCTAGGCGTTCTCTATTTGATTTGATATTTCGCACTTTTGTCTGACGATTGTGACAGGATCGCCCAAGGCAATTATCCCTCTAAATAGCCAGGTTGATTAGGAGCAAGCACGGTCATTCGTCCTCCCTGTGTTCGATACCCGCTCGCCGCTGTACCGTGCGCTCGCGGTAAAACTACAACCGTCGCCTCGGGACGTGTACGCCGGGGCGCGATCAAGTTTTTGGCGCCGTTGCCGGGGAGGCGATTGCGTTTGATTCTTTTTCACCTAGCTATTTCTTTCTTTTATTTTCTTTTTATTTTATTTCTTTTACCATTATTATTTCCTTTGCTATTTTTACCTAACCCTTCCACGGTACTAATCATCTCTTTGAAACTCTGCTTTCACTGTGCATGTACACGAGATCTACGGCGGACCCCGAAGCCCTGTTATTCGATCCCGAGATCGAACGTACCGCGCGGAGACTCAGAGCGGAAAGGAGACAATATCCGGAAGGGGGGTTTATGACCAACCGGGAAACTCCTGAAGAATTGGCGGCGAGAATGGCGAGAATAATATCTATTCGCGATAGGCTTCGGCCTAAAACCTCTTCTACTACGTCATCCATCGCCGTGCCGGAGTTGGCGGCCGACAAGAACTTCGAGCTAAAGACGGGGTTGGTGGTTTTGATGCAACAAGACCCCTTTCATGGGAACGCTCACGAGAACCCCCACTACCACATCCAATCTTTCTTGTCGAAGTGCGCCACTTTCCAAATGCCGGGGGTCCCGATTGATGCCATCAGACTGCGCCTCTTCCCCTTCACGCTAAAGGACAAAGCACTCTATTGGCTGAGGACGCAAGCTGACGGAGTTTTCACCTCTTGGGACGGGTTGGCGGATGCATTCATTGATAAATTCTATCCACCATCCAAGACGGTGAAGATCCGGAGCGCTCTCATGTCCTTCAAGCAAGGACCACATGAGACGCTCTATGAAGCTTGGGAGCGATTCAAGGATTTGCAGCACCAGTGCCCGCACCACAGTATAGAAGATTGGGAGTTAGTGCACAGCTTCTACAACGGTCTCCAACCGGGGACCAAACAAATTATTGATGCCGCGGCGAATGGTGCAATCTTGTCAAAGACTCCCGAGGAAGCTACGGCCCTAATTGAGGAGATGGCCTCTAATAACCAACAATGGGGCGATGAGCGAGGACACTCTACGTCCTCCTTAAAGCCGACTAGCATCTACGAGGCAAAGGCCGTAGCGGAGCTTACGAGCAAATTCGATTCTCTCCACAAGGTGGTGGAGAGATTGGAGAAATTCATCACGGAGCCTCAAGGAAGCCCTTCCACCTCCACGCCGGCAAGCCAAATGAGTGATTGGCAAGACCAATCTCAAGCCATGTATTCGGGAGGAGAGCAAGGAGAAGGATCCTTGGAGCAAGTGCAATATGTTGCGGGGAACCAAGGGTATTGGTCTAATCCGGCCGCAAGAAATCACCCGGGATTCTCCTACGCCAACAATGAAGGAGCTTTGAACCCGCCACAACAACCGCCTAATCAAGCTCGACCACCACCACCCCAACAACAATACTATCCGCCGAGGGGGCCTCCACAACAAAACTTCCAACCAAAGCAACAAGTCCCACCTTATAGGCCTCCCGGATACAACCAAGGGTGGAGGAATCAAAACCAAAACCCTCCACAAGCTCCACAAAGATCCGATTTCGAAACTAGAGTGGAGGCGTTCATGGTCGAGCAAAACAAGGTGAATGCTACTTTGAAGGCGGGACAAGATTCTCTCAATACCGTAGTGGCTCAAATTTCGGAACAATTAGCGGTGCTCAACCGGAACACTCAAAGATTGCCGGCGCAACCGGAGCAAAACCCACGGGGCAACACGGGCCACATCAACGCCGTAGTTGCCGTCACAACTAGAGGCGGGAAGGACACCACCCCCGCCATGATTCCTATTGAGGAGGCCGTGGAGGAAAGCTTGGAGCCGGTTGAGCCGGTAGTTGAGGTCGATAAGGAGAAGGAGCCACAAGACAAGGAGAAATCTAGGGCGGAGCTATTAATTGAGGAGAGGCGCTTCATGCCACCGGTCCCATTCCCCCAAAGACTAGCGAAAGCGAAAATGGAGAAAAGGCTAGCGAAATTCCTCGAGTATCTAAGAGGAGTTAGCCTAAATATTCCCTTCCTTGACGCCATCATCGAGATCCCCACATATGCCAAATTCTTGAAGGACTTGATTTCGGGGAGAAAGAGGAAGGAGAAGATCATGCTAGCCGAGGAGGGCTCTTGGTTCACCAAGAGAGAAAAGGAGCCGGCAAAATTCAAAGATCCGAGGAGTTTTCGGATTCCTTGCACTTTGGGCGGTGTGCCTCTTCAAAAGGCGTTGGTAGATCTTGGGGCTAGTGTGAGTCTCATGCCCCTCTCCATGTTCTTAAAGCTTAACACCGGGACAACGTTGAAACCCACCGACATGCGCATTCAATTAGCCGATGGACGGATAACAAGGCCGGTGGGGATCGCCGAAGACATCCCACTTCAAGTCCCGGGAGGAATATGCTTGCCATGTGACTTCGTCATCATGGACATTAAGGAGGAGGGAGACACCTCATTGATACTTGGGCGCCCATTCCTCGCCACCGCCGGAGTCATCGTCGACGTGCGCGAAGGTACCTTAACCTTAAACGTCGGAAACATCGAGGTGGAACTCCACATTCCCAAGGCAATGAAGCACATGCCTTACCATGAGGAGCTCGATTATATGGACCTCCTTGATGAGGTGATAGAGGAGGCGATTCCTCACTCAATTGGTGCCCTTTTTGATGAAGAATTGGATGAAAGCCCGGATTTAGGCCATGAGGACAATAATGATGATTCCCCAGACTTCTCCGCTGATGAAGATGAAGGCGACGCTGATGTCGCAAGGATTCGAGAGCTCTGCAAGCTCTCGAAATCAAAGTCTCCAAAGAAAGCTCCGCCGGTACGGAAATCGGCATCGCCGGCTAAGCCGTTGACCGGGGCAAATGCTAGCTTGGGGGAGCCTCCCCCCAACACTATTCGAGATAGGAGACCTCCGAGGGAGACCGCTACGCCGCCACGTCCGAATCCAAGCGCGCTCCCCGGAAAGTTTGACGGGTGCATCTCATGTGCACCAAACATCCCGTATTGATTGAAAATTTTAGGGGGTCGAGCTCACGACCTAAAACGAGCGCTTGTCGGGAGGCAACCCGACGGTTTTTGCTTTATTTTCATTCGTTTTTCTTTATTTTCGTCTTAGAAATTTTTAGTATTTTGAGTCACCCGACCAAAAATTTTGTGATAACGGGTCCTATTTTTCTTGACAGGAGAGAAGATAGGTAGATCATCATGAGGAGGATGAACGAGACGATGAGGAGCGCCCCAAGAAGGCGTTCGACGCTTAGGAGGAGCATGAAATCGACTGGAGGAAGAAAGACAGAGTTTAGAGTCCAAACGAAGATAAACAGCAGAAATTAAGGCTCACTCGGCCGAGTATACTAGTCACTCGGCCGAGTCAAGAAGTTCGTCCGGCCGAGCCGCTCACGAACGAGGGAAGTCTGCTGTACCCAACTCTCTGTCTATTTTCCTCATTTCATAAGAACTGCTACTCGGCCGAGTACATATATTCACTCGGCCGAGTAAAACGGATACCCTCCTAGGGCGAGTCATGCCGAGTAGCTTGAGTCACTCGGCCGAATGGACTTACTCCACTCGGCCGAGGCTGGCAAAGCCACTCGGCCGAAGCGACATCGGGGAGAAATTTTTAATTGCCTCGCTCGGCCGAGTGAGTAAAGTCACTAGGCCGAGTCGTAACTTTTTTAATATAAAACCGAGGGGGGGGCACGGTTTTCAAAAACGAAAAAACCCTTCGCCCGCGCCCCCTCAGCTCTCCCTCGCCCGATCTCGCCTCGCCGCTCGCCCACTCGCCCGCGCGCGCCGCCGCTCGGCCTGCCGTCGCCGGCCGCCCGTCGCCGGACTCCGCCCGAGTCGCCGCCGGCCGCCCCGCCTCCGATCACCTCCGGTTCGCTTATTTTCACCGTTTTCTCCTCTCCTCGTGTATATTTTGAGGATCCATGTGCTAAACGCCCCCCTAACCCAAATCAATTCCTATATCTATCTGTTATACCCCTATTGCTCCATACATTTTGATTATTACTCGCTGATATCGCTTTTCCATGCGCAGGTTGCTTTTTGGAGCTTAGGGGAGCTCAGGGGAGTTTCTACGGGCTGCTCAGGACTTCGTGGAGGCGCGGACTTCGCACGCTTCCACTACTTAGCACTCGCGGCGTGTTTGGGTAAACTCTTTCCACTCTTGTGCACACGCCGCACTTTTCACTTTTTCGGCGCGCGCTCGGGGCAGATATGCCGCCCCGGACACGGCCGCGGTCGAAGAGAGCTTCCGCCAAGCGGAAGCGGTCGGATGATGCCGGCCCCTCCCACGAGTTGGAGGACTCTCCTCCACCGTCCCCCTCACACCCCGCACAGCCTGCAGGCCCCGCACACCCCGCACAGCCTGCAGCGCACCCACAGCCCGCACAGCCTCTCCCCGCCGATCCACAGCCACCACCACCGGCTCCACTGGTCGGGCCGCTCGGGATTACGTTCCGAGACGACGCACACCGCGCCGTCTTCGAGCGTATCTCCCAGCGCTCGATCGTACCCTCCAGGTTCGCACACCTCGCTGACCTAGGACGCCTGGGGGTACTTGAGGGGATGCTCACGTTGTACGACAACGTGGGCTGGCGAGATTTTTTCCAGGTGTCGGCGGATACTTTTACCCGTCTGACACTTGAGGTTTTGAGTTCTATCGCCCGGACCGATGAGGGATGCTCATTCCGGTTCATGGATCGAGAGTGCCAGGTCACTCTAGATATGATGAGAGCATTTTTCTCTTGGCCCGCAGTCCCCGGAGCCGATCGCGGTTATGGCCCCACACATATCCCTCCACCCTCTTTCGACGCCGGTGCCTTCTGGGCACGTATCACGGGTCTACACGCCGCCTTTGACCCTAGTAGGGCCAAGGCCTCGGCCATCGTACATCCTTGCCTACGCATTGCCCAGCGCCTCATGGCGACTACCTTTTTGGCCAGATATGAGCCGGGCACGATGTCTACGCCAGAGCTTTACATGCTCTATGCGATGACACGTCCCAGAGCTCTGTCTAGGGATGGAGATGAGCTTGTCCCCGCCGTCGTGATCGATATCGCGGCATGGTACTTAGACCGCATCATTGTATCGGTGGGCGCTCGCTCACCGATATGCTGCGGCGGCCTGATTACCCTGCTGGCTCTTATGACCGGCGAGGATTTCCCCGACGACCTGCGACGCGTTCCGGGCCCCACTTCCTTGTCGATAGACGTTATGGCCCGGATGAGGATGTTGCGTCCGCATGGTGAGCGTCACTGGGTCTGGTTGCACGGCCCCTTTGGGGCCGATTACATGATTCTCCCGAGCCCTGCTCGGACCCAGATTGCACCGGCCCACGTAGACTGGCTCCCAGATATGGATGTCCTCATCCCCGCCGCCTACGTGCTCGAGGCCGAGGAGGCCGAGCAGGGCCACGCCGCACACGCTGCCCAGGCTGCTCCCGCAGACCCTGCTGCACGCCCTGCCGAGCCCGTTGCCGCCTCTGTGACCCCTCAGCCCACACATGTCGTTTCTGCTGCTCCTGACACTTCTGTCCTCACCACTACCAGTGTCGCGAGTACTTTTGCTGAGCCCACTTCCACCACTGTCACCACTTCCGAGGCTGTCCCCACCACTCCCTCTGCCACCTCAAGCCCTCTGTCCATGGAGCCCCTTTGCTCCGCACTCCCCGAGCGCCCGCCGACCATAGTCGAGTGCGGAGAGCCCTCGTTCACTTCGGTCGTGGAGACCATGGTTAGCATGATCTCCGCTGGGGTTACACCTTTTGGACCGCACACTTCTGCCCCAGCGGGAGATTCCTCTGTCTCCACCGCCGCCTTATTCTCCGAGAGCGTCGTGGCGTCTGTCCACACGTCTGTGCCACGGACCTCTCTGGCCACCTCGTTACCTCTTTTGCACGCCCCCTTCGCTGCCGCTGCCTCCACTTCTCGCCAGCCGGCGTCCCGGCCTCACACCGAGGCCAGGCCCACTTTTCCAGGCGCGGCCCCTTTTGTCCCATTCCCTGCTGAGCCCGTTACATACTCCACACGCGTACGCCAGCCTCGCCCTGCACAGCCTAGACCGGTGCGTCCCTCTGCACCACCCCCGCCCGACACTGTACTGCAGAGCATACGTGCTCTTGAGGTGGCGGTGAGTGGTCTTAGAGGAGACCTTCGGACCCTGTCCTCCACCGTCTCTACGCTGTCTGGACGCTTTGACCTGATCTCTCAGATCCACTACTGCCTGACACAGATCTTAGAGCGTCTCCCGCGCGTACCCCCACCCACCCCGCAGGTTCCCACACACACACCCACACACGCTCGACCTGCTTCCACTCCCACGCCCACCCCAGCTCAGCAGCCTACACCACCACCACCTCCTCCTCCGCCTCAGGACGGAGACGGCGCGGCACCGCCTTCTTAGGCACTCTTGATGCCTTGATCCATTCCTGTCGTTGTGCTGCCCGTCTCTGCTGGGTCCTGATGCACTTTTGTCCACCCCCCCTCCCCTCACTTATTTTGGGATTATATCTCTGATCATATCTATTTGTGCATATCATATCATATCTACTTGGGATTCTCATTTTTGATCACATCTATATATATCTTTTTTGGGAGAGAGGGAGAGTTCTGGGTGCCATATTTATTTTCGTATCACTCCTAGCTGTGCATGCATCATTTCCGCATCATACTTTCATTTCTTTTTTGTCTTTCTTTTTATTTTTCCATGCATGCATCCTCACTTGCCCCTCACATTGCTTGTCTCTCTCTGTGCCACACTTTGCACATTGAGGACACTGTGCCGTTTAGCTTGGGGGAGTGAGCTTTCACGTTCTTTTTTCGATTTGCCACCTTTATTTTCAGTTTTTCACACCGCTTTTCACTTTTGCACTCATTTTTCGTTATTTTCCTTTTGTTTCGCCATGCATCACGTTTTCCTTACTTTCCTGTGTGCCGCATTGCATAGTTCTATTTTCCTTTTATCTTTACTTCTTCCTTATTTTTCATCTCATGCTAGAGATGAATTTTCTGTGATGATGTCTACGTGGAGTTAGCTTATTCTATATGCATGCTATATTTGTCGTGTCTTAGATTTCATTTCTGATATCATATGCTATGACTCGCTTGCATTTAGAAATAGGAGCCCACACTTTTTCCTCATGAAAATGGATGAAATTTTATTATTAGCTGAGCCTGAATATTCATATGTATGCTATCACAGAAACCACACCAAGATTCACGCATTGAATGCCTATATCTGGAGTACTGACTTTTTTTCCTTTATCACTTCTATATGCATGAATTGTACACTTCACTTTCGGATGATTGGATGATTGTTAGCTATGATATATCTGGATTAGTTAGCTTTTTTGCGATCGAAACTGAGTAGATTAGATTACCCTGCTGAAGTTGTCGTGCATGTCTTATAGAGTGAGCCGAGAGTTATATTTATTTCTTTCTCCACAAATCTTGAACAACATTTCTCTACTTTTAAAATCATTGGTGAATCTCCCCTTAGTGATTCTATTTTATGGCATTTCCCCCGCTATTAATTCCTAGCTCCAAATCTCTTATTCCAAAAAAAAAAGGAAAAAAAATATATATATAATAAAAGAGAGAAAAACATTCTCGTATATCATTATCTCTCTTTGAATTGGGATCATTGTATATATAAAAAAAAAGAGAAAAAAAAAAGAGAAAAGAAAAAAAAAAAATCCTCAATAAAAGATCCCATCTCGCTTATTTTCTTTCTTTCTTCTTTCTCTTCTTTGCCTTTGGAGCTTTATAAAAATGGGGATGTAAATATTTTTGTGCCACCACGCTTATAGATAAGCTTGGGGGAGGAGATCCATTGATGTGTGAGAGAGCGACTACTTGACATAGCACGACAACCTAGGCTAAGTAATATTCTATACTCGGTGAGATTGTTTCTAGCTTTACGAAATCCAGAAATCTAAGCCTAGCATTCATTTCATGAAACCCATACTTTTCTATTCTCTCTATTCTATGATGTGATACTCTTATACTCCAGATAGAAAGCGCTCAATTGAAAAGTGTGTGATCTGAGACTTGTATACCGCTTTAGATGATTCGGGCGATGCTAATTTTAAAATCATTCCGTTTCTCATGATTATACCGTTGTTCGTGGGTTTTCTATTTTCTACTTGCACTATTCTACTATGATATCAAAATGAGATTCTTTGACATGTATTTCTCACTCGGTGCATGCCATAAGAGTAAGTGAAACCCACGTCCTGAGAAAATGATCTAGCATCCTACCTCTTCTTTCTTTCTTCCTTTATTTTCGTTTGGTTTTCATTCTTCTTCGTTTTTCATTTTTTTTCGTTTTTCGCCGTTTTCGTTTTCCGAATCCACCGGGTTCGCTTTTTACTTATCTTCCTCGAGGACGAGTAAGAGGCAAGCTTGGGGGATTTTGATCACTCCTTATTTTACACCCTTTTCCCGCATGTTTGCATGCCATTTTGATCGCCCAAATTATGTTTTTCACGATATATCGACGATATTGCGATGCTTTTCACGATTTGTTGTTTTTGTCGCATTTCAGGTGATTTGGCGCGATTAGGAGTGATCTCGAGATGCGTGTAATCTAGACGGCCACCGACGACCTCCCCGAGGGGTATTTTGCTGTTAAAGAGGAGCGGAAGAAGAATGGACGTCGCCGGAGCGACGAGGAGGCCAAAACGACCAGTTTGGGCATTTTTTGTGTCCCACTCGGCCGAGTGGAGGAGCCGCTCGGCCGACCAGCGAGACACTGCTCGGCCGACCCATTCAGACACGACTTCCATGTGTACTCGGCCGAGCGACGGAGACCACATCGGCCGAGTGACGCTACCACGTCCGCCCGAGTGGCGCCCAGACGAAGGCTCTCAAAAAGTCCGAAGTTACTGTTTTCGGCCATCTGCGCTTCAGAAGACCCACTCGGCCGAGTGGCAAATCCCGTCCGCCCGAGTGAAGTGAAGCCATCGGCCGAGTGACGACAACTCACTCGGCCGAGCCACCTCCGAACTGAAGACCCCTGAAAGCCCCAACTTACTGGAAAATTACAGGGTTTTCACTCGGCCGAGTGACTTTTGTCACTCGGCCGAGTGCGATGCGCTGCCTGTAGCGAAATTTGCGGAAAACAGGCTGTGCAGGGGCGTTTTGGTCAGGATTTTTGGACGATTTTTGGGGCTATTTAAGCTCTGTTTTTACCCTAGTTTTGGGAGCCTCCTCTCAGATTTTTTGCAGCTTTTTGAGTCTACTTTTTAGCTTTATTAATTGTGATTGGTGAAGAGAAAAACTTGGATTTTTGTTGGGTTGATTGAAGATCTACATTGGTTTGCACTTCTCTTCCACAAAAACTCTATTTTTATTGTTTATATCATTGTTGTGATGAATTCCATTGTCTATTTCTTTGCCAATTATTGTGCTATTGCTATGATTAGTGAGTAGTCTCCACGTCTTGGGGCGTGGGGATGAACCCTACAAGCCCAATTTCGTATTTGTGTTGAATCGGTAGAAATTGAGCTAGGATTGTTATTAGGGATTAGATTGGGATCGAATTACTACGGATAGCTAGGTATTCACATCAATTGGGATTTGCAAGAGATTGGATCCCAATTCGATAGGAAGCCCTAGAAATCCGAATTGGGTTGGAGTCGGATTTTCGAAGTATCGGTTTGCAAGAAATTGGACCGATGCTAGGATCTCCGGTTGCAATTCCGCGCCGATACCCGTTTGCAAGAGATTGGACGGGTAGGAACTATCCTAATCTAGATTGTGGACCGAGTTTGCAAGAGATTGGACTCGGTGCGCAATTGGACGATGATGTTGATCCCAATGCTAGCTTCCCTAGGCTAGGGTTTGCAAGAGATTGGACCCAAGCCTAGGATAGCTATAGACCGGCAACAGCGCGAGAGCGTGAGCTTGGTTCCACATTTAGTTGCAACTAGTTCATCCAAATTCTCATCCTAGCGATTTCGATACTGGCGAACCACAATTGTGAAATATGGTGAGTAGTGGGGTTTCCCCATTCCCTAGGCGTTCTCTATTTGATTTGATATTTCGCACTTTTGTCTGACGATTGTGACAGGATCGCCCAAGGCAATTATCCCTCTAAATAGCCAGGTTGATTAGGAGCAAGCACGGTCATTCGTCCTCCCTGTGTTCGATACCCGCTCGCCGTTGTACCGTGCGCTTGCGGTAAAACTACAACCGTCGCCTCGGGACGTGTACGCCGGGGCGCGATCAATGATCCTCTGGGCCGACCGGGGCAGCGGACGTGCGACCCGGCCGCGCCCTCTCGGCCAAGGATCTTGGATTGCCTCGAGTGCACCGTTCCCTACGGACCGAGTGAAAACGGTTAAGCGCCTCTGCCAGGGAGGCGAGGCGAGGTGTGCCCATCTCCCTGTCGTCCGGGGCTTTCGTGCCGGCAGTCGCCCCACAAGCTTTTAAAGCTCGGGCGTGAGACGCCCCGTCATTGGGCGGGCAATCTGTTCGGGAGGGGCGTGCATACGGTGCATTTCGATAGTTCATGGCAGAAGGTCAGACTATCACGATCTTCAGGTCGTACCAATTTCCACCGGTATTCGAGTTCGAGGTGGGAGCCCGATTCGGCTCGGATGACGTAATTCTACTTCCCTTTGAACCGGCGATTCGAATTTTGGTCCGCGCTTGGGAGTAGCGGCGTGGGTCTGGGAACTCCCGCCAAGCTGGTCATTATTTTGATTTGAAAGCGCATGGAGAAATCGAAGCGTCTCCACCATCGGTCACGCGACGCATGTACGAAGGCAACTTTCACGTCCGCCGAGGTGTCAGGGGTACCCCGATGGGCGACGCATGGTGGCGTTTCGGCGGTCGTGATGGCTCGTTGGCCTCTATAAGTATGAGGGGAAGGGGATCGACAGTTGCCTTCTTCTGGCTCCAACTCTTCTTCCCGCCTTTCGATTTCTGCCAGTCGATCGTCGATGCTGTTGTCGCCATTGCAGTCGGCAGTTCCCTTCTGTTCGTCTTTAGAGCTTGACCTCCTGCCAGGTAATCCCCATATCCCCCCAATCGATGGCTTTTCATTTTGACGCCGGGGCGGGTAGTAGCGCGGTGACGGACGAGTCCCCGACCGAGGAGTGGCGGTGGGGGGTACGAGGGCATCTGTGGAGGAGGACGTGGCATGCTGATGTACCGAGAGTGATTGCAGCCATCAGGTGCAGGACGGACCGGATTAACATCAAGGAGATTAGGGTGCGATTTGTACGTCCGCCCTGCGAGGCACGGGTCCCGGGACCGGCAGAGGGGGTGTGTTTGCCCAGGGATAATGAGGTGCGGGTCTATGCCCGATCCTTCGAGTTAGGGCTTCCCTTTCCGGTCCATCCTTACCTCTTGCACCTGATGAACTTTTTGGAGCTACCAATTTTTTCCTTGGCACCTTGCTCCTGGGGCTTATTGGTGGGGTTCTCCGTGCTGTGCTTCACCAGCTCCATGAGTCCGTCCCTGGCGTTGTTCCAGTATTTCTTCGCCGTTCGGAAGAGGGGGATGTACCATTGCGTTTGTACGAGGAAGGGGAGGGAGCTTATCATCAGGGTGCCCACCGATGCGGGTAGGTGGATGGAGGATTTTGTTTTTATGGGGATGCCGGTTGACGTGGTACTGATATCAAACTGGGGGGCGCTGAACCCCCTGGTGAATGAGAAGGTGAAGTTAACCGTAGATGACCTGGCGAAGGCGCAGATTTTGGCGGAGCTTCCCGAGGCACACCGCCGGTTGGCGAACCTGACGCAGGACAGTTGGCTCGCCAAGGATTTTTGGTCCCAAGGTATTTTCAAGCTCGGTCGAACCTTTAAGTGAGCTTACCCTGATCTCTTTTCTCTTCGCAGGAGGGGACGTGATGGATTCACCGAGGGAGGATCCGGGGGCCGCCAGGGTGCCTGTCGCGGAGAGCACCGATCCCCGGGACAAGGGTAAGAGAGTGATAGGTGAGGAGGGACCTATGCAGGAGGTGTCCCAAAAACGAGGAGCCGAGGTAGCAGGCGACGAGGGGTCGAATCGGTGGCAGAGGGTGTCTGAGTCAGCGGCCTCTCCCAGTCGATCCATCGATGGAGCTGGCCGGGGCCTTCTTGAGGATTCACCCATTCGGGGGGTGCTCCTCCCGGTCCCGGTACGGGCGTCGGAGGTGGACAGGCCCCTTAAGGCACCACCGGTCCCAAAGTGGCCTTACGGAATCCCCCTACGTGAGATGGGAAGGTCGATGAACCCAAGTTGCGAAAGCGCTCTCATCCATTTTAGGAGGATTCGAGCTGAGGTAGAGGCTTTCTCAGGTGACCGTCTTCACAAGCCGCCCTTTCGGATAGGGCGTGATGAGTCGATATTCAAGGATGCCGGGGTAGCGGCATGCCTCGCGGAATACTGCATGCTGCTGCGGGATCGTGAGTCCTTAATCCACGTGGGGGCGGAGCGGTTGTGCGGCTCCGCCGTGTGGCATGTCATGCAGGTGGGTCGGTTTCCTCGTCTAGTCCTCCTGGTTTACTTTATTTGGGTCCGGCTGACCATGGTCTTTTTGTAGATGGTCATGGCGATGGTGGCCCTGCAGCGTCGCACTTCAGTGGCCGCCAAGAAGGCAGCTCTCGATAAAGCGAGGGAGGACCTCAACGATGCCCGGGAGAAACTGAAGAGGACGGAAGCGGAATTGGAGAGGGCTGTGGCAGCCTACCAAGTTGAGAAGGGACGGGCCGCGTACTTTGATTCGTCGAAGGCTACCGTCGAGCGCCAACTCCTGGAAGTAAAGCGGGAAAGGGACGATATCCTGTTGAAGCACGTCGAGGAGATGGCTAGCCAGGAAAGGGTGATCGATTTGCAGAAGGGGTAGATAGCCGTCCTAAAGGAAACCGTCGAGGAGGAGAAGAGGGAGAAGGGTATCTTGAGGCAGCGGCTGGAGGAGAGACGGGAGGCCGACCGCGATCTCATCGAAACCGCCATCCGCCGTTACCACGACGAGCATGTCGTACCGATGATGCAAGAGGCCCGGGAGGCGGGAGCTCGCCAGGTGGCGAGGGATGTTGGGGCTCAACCGGTGGAGAGAAGACATCGCTGAGGGCTCAGGGTGGGGGTGTTTTTGGCTTCATTTTGTACCGGGGCCGCGGGCCGAACCCAATGCCCTGTTGTAATCATTGGTATGAATGATGTGGATTTGATTTTATCTGGGTTTGTTTGTTTATTTTTCATGAACTTGGGATATGAATGCCCCCAACCTCCTTCTGCCGAAGGGCGCCAGGACGTCGGTGGAGGGAGGTTGAGACACAGTAAGTTAGTCGAGGGAGAGATGCAGAGTTTGATGCGAAGTGGTTGGCTCGAACAGCAAGGGCGAGGAGACGTGCCGTGTACCAGCCGGTCACCGATGGTTGGTGTCGCAATCCACCCTAGATTATGAGGTAGTTTGCCTCTTGGGCTGAATTGACGATGTCAGGGCCCTCCGTGGGCCTGTGCAGGCGAAAGGGGAGGGGAAGGAATTCGCGTTGATTTGGCGTAATTGTTTCGCCATGGGAAAAGGCGGGAGTCGGAGGGTTTCAATGACCGCCTCGTAAGCCGACGTGATCTTTTCGAATCGGCGGTAGACAAAAATCGAAGCCGCGTGACTGTTCATTGGGTGACTCGTGGCGGATGTGATGGCTGCCGTTAGGCAAGTCATCATGTTTTGCGGATCGATGCCTCATACCGCGGATCAAAGCGTCATTGGGCGCGGATCAACGACACGTGGCAGGAAATCCATGGCTGGGATCCCTCAAGGTTTTTGTATAAAGAGTGCTGGAGGGGGCGTTAGAGTGGGTTTCTCGTGTGAAAGAATTTCGGAGGGCTTGCAGTTGTCGGTGATCGTTGGTCCCTAATGAGGTTGTCGCTCGAGACCCGACCATTGTTGCAGAGTCGCCGTCGAAGCCGTCGAAGTAGGTCAGGTACGAGCCTTCTTCCTTCTTGATGTCTTCGTCAACGTCTTCCTTCCATTTGTCGGGGTCGAAGGTGGTGGAGGAAGTGAGCTCCGTTGCAGACATGGAGCCGAGTATGGGGGAAGGGTTATCGGAGAGTCGGGGCAGTTGCGCGGGCGATGATTAATCGGTAGGCTCGCCTTCGGATGCTCCGAGGGACCGGAGGAAGGGGAAGCGACCCCTAGCGAGGACCTCGAGGGTCGTCCCTCCGATTGCTGTTACGGTGGCGGAGATCGGAGTGGTTCCCGACGAGATTACTGGCGCGAGGTCGGTGTTGAAGACCTCGATTTCAAAAATCAGCAACTTGTACATCAGGCCGCCTTATTCCATCCAAGAGCACGACGCGGCGGAGCGGGTGTGTTTTGCTGGCGACGGCGAGGTCGGGGTGTATGTGTCCTGCTTTCAGCAGGGTTTGCGATTCCCTCCTCATCCCTTCGTGTTAGAGGTGCTGCATTTCCTGGAGTTGCCACTGTTTCTCCTGATGCCGAATTTCTTCAGCGCGGTCACAGGCTTTCTGGTGTTGTGTGTGAGCCACGGGGTTTGTCCGTCCCTATCCCTGTTCCAGTACTTTTTCGTGGTGAAGAGGCTGAGGTGCTATTACTATCTGTCCGCCAAGAGGAGCAAGCCGCTCGTAAGGGGGCTGCCGGGCAAGATCAAGTGGTGGGGTAAGCAATATGTGTTCGTGTCGTTGCCCGCAGGTGTAGTGATAAGGGCGAGCTGGAGGGGGCTGAAATCTGAAGTGTCGGAGGGGATCAAACTGAGCAGATTGGAAGAGGATGCAACCCGGCTATTGATGGCGATCCCGCCAGAGGGCTGGGAATTCGGGGTGCTCACTGAGTATGATAGGGTGGCTCAGCATATTTGGCCCGAAGGTACGACGAACTGTGTGGTTGCTGCCTCTGAAACGCTCACTCTAAGCTTTCTCTCTTCTGCAGGTCGTGCCATGAGTATCTCGCTAGAGGAGATAAAGGAGCGGACGGAGTAGAGGGCGAGTCAGGCAGATCCGAAGAGGTCGCTGGACGAGGCCGGGGAGATGAGTTCGAGAAAAGGAAAGGCGCTCTCGAAGAGGAGGAGGCCGTCCGCCAGTGATAGCCGGCGGGAGGGGAGTGCCCGACAACCCGGGGAGGGGGTTGTCCCGGAGGCCGCCGCCTCGGTTATCGACCTGGATGACGGGAAAGAGGGCCGTCTCGAACCTTAGGAGGTTATTCCTGAAGTCCGTCCCTCGGTCCCAAGGGCATCCCCCGTCACGAAGGAGGTCGTAGCCCCAGATCGACCTGGGGGGTCTGGAGGCTCGGGCTCTGGGTCCAGATCGTCAGCTAGGGAGGGCTGGCCCTACGACTGCCCGTGGTTTGGACTGGAGCGACAGGCCAACCCCAGCTGCGCAGCTTCACTTATCCGATTCAAGGCCAAAAGGGTCGAGGTCGAGGGCTACCCAGAAGAGGCCCTCCATCGAATGCCCTTCAGAGTGAGCGACGATGAGTCCGTGTTCGAAGATGGTGGAGTTGTGGCGAGGTTGGTGGAGAACCTATTCCTGCCCCACGACAAGGTGGGTTTGGAGGGCGTCGGGTATGAGGGGTTATGCGGCACAACGATATGGCATGGCGTGCAGGTAAGTAGTTTGGTTTGGGTAAAGTCCTTGGGTGATTCTGTTGAGTACTTTAATCGACCTTTCCCTTGCTGTGCAGTCCATCGTTTTGATGCTCGACGCGTTGGGCCAGACACCAGCCATCAATAAGGCCCAGGGCGCCATTGCGAGAATGGCGGCACAGCTTGTCGAGCTCTGCAAAATGCCGGGGAACAACCAGAGAAGGAAAGGGGCAAGTGTAGGCAGCTCGAGGCGAAGGTCCAAAACCTGGAGGGGCTACTTGTGGATCACAATGCAAGGGCCGACCGGGTGAAGGAGCTGGAAAGCACGCTTGAGCTGGAGAAAGCACAATCGGCCGAGCTAGTGGTGCGATCGAACGAGTTGGCGGCCCAGGCGAGGAGCGCGGAGGAGGAGCTGGCCCGAAGGACCGAGGAGTTCTGATCGTACCAGGAGTCGACGGTTGTCAATGCTGTATCCGATGCGATGTACGATGGAATGATGAAGGGTCGGGCCAAGGGTTGGGAAGCCTGTCTGGGGAGGTGAAGGAAAGAGTGGTCAGCCTTAGGCTCCCGATGAGGTTGATTTTGATGCGCTGGTGGCCTCGGATGGCGAGGAAGAGGAGGCAAAGGAAGAGGGGGGCAAGGTTGGGGAGGACGAGGATGCGCTAGGTGGCGAAGTCGCGGTCGGTGAGGGTGCTGCCGTCCAGAATGAGGTCAAATCCTCGGACGCCGACGGGAGGGGTGAAGCGTCGAGCGGAGGAGCCCTAGGCAGCCGCCATCCGTAGGAGTAGTTGGCGCGTGTTCCCCCTACCCCCCCCCCCCCGTTTTCTTTTTGTTAAGAAGGAACAGTGGGGCCGGCCCGAGGGATACCTCGTTTTGTGGAATCGGCCCTGCTTCTTATTGTAGGGTTATAAATCAGATGTATATTCCGGAGTTTCCATTAGTTTTGTCATACCCTGTTCGGTGACTTTCCAGGTTTTGCCTTTGGCGTAAGGGGGGGGGGGGCACGGAGCTCTCCCCTTTTTCCCATAGCCGCGTTGGACGACCCCATTTCATGAGATCGCTTCGTATTTCAAAGGGGATCGTTCCCGAGTTTAAGCGCGCCTAGATAATGATCAGGAGTTTGCTTAAAATAGCTTTTTCATTAACTTTAATAAATAAAAAAAATTTAACCAAAAGGACATAGGTCGAACGAATGTTCAACTGCGGAGTTCTGATGAGATCTGGGACGAAAGTAGGCCCGCGGGCGAACTGTCTAGCCGTTTCACTTGTTGTGAGCTGTCTCGGGGGGTGGGAGTTCCAATCCTGTAGGATGGCCCTCCCTCTCCTCCATTTCCCGTCGTTCTTTTCCGCATTTTCCGTGTGCTGAATGGTTGCGAGGTCTCTGATCGTGGGTCACTTCATCCTTTTGTAATCTGCACCAGGATGAGCGACCTCCTTTGCCTAGGGGTTGTCCTCGTCCCTGTTGTTGCGTCCCTGTTCGTCGCCGTGCCTCTGAAGGGTTGCAAGGTCTCTTCTGGAGATCTCAACACCGAAGGGGAATCACTGAAGAAGCGGGAGGCGACGTGTCGGAAGCGGATGGCGAAGTCCGGACTTCGTGGGAAGGTAGAGGAACGGGAGGAGGAGAGGAGCTCTGGTGGCTGCTCTACCCCGCGGGGCTCTTGCCTTTCTGCCGGTTGGAGTCGTCGTGGGACGGGTGCGGAGAGGGGCGGTTCGCCGCAGATCCACCTCTTGTAATGCCCTACGTAGCTACTGCACAAGTACTAGAGGGGGGGTGAATAGTACTTTAAAATAATCAAGAGTGTTATTCCTAATTATTGTGCAAAACACAAACAACAATGCGGAATAACTACAAACAACAAGAATTATACAACGTAAACAATACGATATAACGGGTTCATATCCACCCAAGTCTCCCAAACTTGTTCCCGGTGATCCTACGTCCCAACCATCTGGATCCCCTCCGGATACTTGAGTTAGAAACCAATAACCCAAGATTTCCTTTAGCCCACTTACGGAAACCCCACAAGTGCAATCGACCTACAATCGATGTCTGTGTATCCCACAACCCGGGAACACGTAAAACCTTAATCCCACAACCTGGGACTAAGCAAACTCTCGCAAACCAAGAGTAACAACTTGCAAAAACAAAGTAAATGAAACAATGAAATACTTACCAACAAAATCCTATGCCTTGAGTAAACTTACCAATATTAGGGCAAGAAGGATTTTGAGGAAGAAGATGGCACCAAACCCTAGCTCCACCAAGATAACCAGCAATAGGTGGCTAGGGAGAGATTGGTGACTTTGAATCAAGCTCTTAGCTTGAGAGGCTCACAATGGAGATAATCTCTCTTGAGGAATTAGGGCTCAAGAAGTTGAGGGAGAGATTCTTGTGAGAAGAGAGAGCTTTGGAATAGAGTTGAATGGCTCCTCTTTGATTTCTCTAAACCTCTAGAATATCATCCTTGAATACTAGGAAAGAACCCCTCCAAGTATATATAGGTTAGAGGAAAGAGAGAGCAAAATTCGTAGCAATTAATGCTCCAACGGCTCTATTCTGAAGCAGTCTAGTCGGTCAAAGAAGGATCACTGACCGACTAGTTTCTCAACTAGTCGGTCGGTGATTCAACATGAACCGACTAACTGGAGTACAGCCAAAAGAGAAAGTTCAGACATAAAGAACTAGTCGGTCTAAGAATATTTGCCAACCGACTAGTTTCACAACTAGTCGGTCGGTGAGTGTTCTTTGACCGACTAAGAGATGAAATCAAATAGGCTGAATACAAGTTGAACTAGTCGGTCTAAGAACAAATTCCAACCAATTAGTTTCTCAACTAGTCGGTCGATAATTGTTCTTTGACCGACTAACGATAAACAGTAGCTCAGGCTGTGAAAATGAAGATATAACTAGTCGGTCCAAGAAGGATTCCAAACCGACTAGTTTGACAACTAGTCGGTCGGTGAACCTTCTTGGACCGACTAACTGTAAACAGTGAATGAGCTGAATTTGAGATAGGATATCTAGTCGGTTCACGAAGGATTGCCGACCGACTAGATTGCCATCTAGTCGGTTGGTTCTCCTTCTTGAACCAACTAAGATGAACTAGAAGCTGCGAAATGAAGCGTAAGGCTTCGGGAAAGTTTCTATGGGCTTCTATGATAATCCTAGCTCTAATAATATAAGACCTACTTAAGGCTTAACATTCTATACGATGAAGCAAGATGACAATAAATAAAACATGACGAACCGTCTTCAAAGCTTCAATCCGAATCTCTTGACTTCAATACTGCTCCTAGAGCTTCAACAAAGCTTCAGGCACACGATCACGCGCTTTGAAAAGTCTTGAGACGTCGCTTTTGATATACGTGGAGTTTTGGCGACGATCTCCATAACTGCGCTCACAAGAGTTAGTTCACGATATTTATGTTTGCTCATCATCAAAACCAAATCCGGGGAATCAATACTCAAATTCTCCCCTTTTTGGTGATGACAAACCAACATAAATAATAATCAATAATAATGATTAAAATGAATTTTACTTACTCCCCCTGCATTGATGACACGTTAGTTCCGTATTCAAATATAGTCATACGCATCAAGCAGACGAGGAAAGTATAAATGTGAACTCAAGTAATGCAATTTAGGATCTAAATCCATTTTTATATCTTAACTCCCCCTGAATCTAACATATCAAATTAGATTCACGGTAAAATGCTTTAAATTATCATTTAGCATATTGTCATTATTAATTCTCTCCCCCTTTGGCATTAGCAAAAAGAGCGGGAGGAGATGAACGACAACAACAATGGCTAAGAAATAAAGGCACGAGAGTCTAAGAATACGACCACGGTCCAAATGACACCTATGTAAAATAGCAAATGTAAAATACCGAATAAAATCAAAGCGTGCCAATGAGACCATAGTCGAAAATCGAAAAACGAAATCATCAAAACTCAAATCAATTTCACGTATTGAGTTATGGAACATACTCTCCAATATCAACATTCTTGATGAATTAAGTGCATGTAAAACAATTCTATGTTTTCATAGAAATACTTTCTATTTAATCAAGATAATCGTCGAGTGACGAAGTCAATATCAGAGACATAAATCCAATGTGCACAAGAAAATGATGCACACGTCATACAACACCAAATGTCACAACATCGATTGAAAAGGATCACAAAGAATAAGCATTCCAAATCTAAGTGAAGTGTGCGATGTGAGGTGACAAGGTGATTAAACCAATATGCAATCAAAAACATGCAACCGTGTTATGCCAAAAAAAGAGATGGAAACTTCGTAAATTTTATGGCATACACAATCTAGTACTAGCATGCATTCCAAAAGAGATACTCACTAAATGAGTCAATAATAAGCATGGAATGCCATGAGCATGAGAAAGATAAGTATATAATCATAAGCTCAAAACTAGCATCAAAATATGCAAGAGATAGTCTAAAACATAAAGAGACATCTACATGCATTCAACAGACATGGATACCATATGTAAGAATATACTTACAACATTAAGCTCCCCCTACTTTGGTGCACCACTTAAGCACCATCAACTCCATTTGAATGAAAGTCTTTGCAAATCAAGGAGTTGGTAGGGTTGGTATCCAATTATTCTTGGAGCTAAAATTCGATTTGTTGCTCCTTCTCTTATTCTTGAGTACCTGAAGATAAAAATATCCTTCCATGGTACCCAAGGACATTGGGTCCTAAGAGATTAGACCTTTGGAAGCCAAGTCCAATTGGACTTAGACTTCCCAACAAAATCATCATTATGCACAACATTCATGAAATACGAATTAATATAAGCTTGTTTTTCATGCATGCTTGTGTCCTTCGGGCCCCAAATAGCGAATGTCTTAGGAGCCCTAGTCCTATTGGGAGCATGCACATGTTGTTGATTTCTATGTGATGCACGTGGCCTACGAGGAAGTGGACTAGGATATGCATGACGTGGATAAGCATATGAAACATGATGAAATGGTGCATGATGATAATTGTTCATATGATAGTAATGTGGATGAACATATGCATGTGGAGGAACACGTGCATGAGTGTGTCTCACATGGTGTGCACGTGCTCGTGGATGTGGAGCATAAAAATCATCATACGTGCGAACATGTGGAGTAGGATATGTGTTCCTACGTGGCATGGTATTGGTGTACATAAAAGCATGACCCTTCTTTGGAGGTCCACCCAATGTGGATTTTTTTCCAAACGGGGGTGTGTACCTAATGGAAGCACCATTGGTAGAATAACTACCCACGGGGTGTTTACTCCCACTAGGCTTCGGAAGATGGCCTAACAAAGGTAGTGGATGATTTGGATGAGTCTCCCATCTTATACCCCAAGCCAATGTGATGATTGGCCGGAAGTAAGTCATTTAGGATATTATCCAAATGGCCCTTACCTTTATTGAATTTATTAATTCGGCCTAATATGCACTCATACTTCTCGGTGAGAGAATGCATAGAAGCATCCAAAGTGGATACTTGCGATGTGAGTACATAAACACGAGACTTGAGATTCTCATTCTCTATACTCAAAGTTGAGTTTCGATAAATCCAATTCTCTATCTCATGTTCATCCGAATTCTCAATATGCACATGCTCAAGTTGAGATTTGAGATTTACGATCTCATTTCTCAACCCTTCAACAACGGTGTCGTTGTTGATGATGATAGGCTTAGGTGATGTTTGGAGACTAGTTAGCTCATTTTTAGTCTTAATATATCTATTAGCCAATTTAGAAAACTTAGACCAAAGTTGTTCGTTAGATAATCTAAGTTCATCCATAGTTACCTCATCGCCTTCACCCTCGCTTTCATCCTCTCTTTCATGGGAGGAGGTCTCTTGATCATGTTCCTCTTTTTCCATGAAGCACATGTGTGCTTTCTCCACTTGTCCATCATCCGACTCTCCACTTGAGGAGTCCTCTTCGGAGTCGGTGAATGAGCCGACAAGCCCTTTCTTGTACCCCTTCTTGTACTTTTTCGACTTGTCGTACTTGGGTGCCTTCCACTTCTCCTTGTGTTTGTTGAGAGGACAATCCGGCTTGATGTGTCCTGGCTTGTTGCATTTATAACACACAGGAGCGGAGGCATTAGTCGAACTAAATTTAGATTTATTCTTGAACTTACCTTTTCGGAAGAATCGGTCGAACTTCTTTGCCAAATCGGCCAAAGCTTCTATGTCCAACTCGTCTTCCGATTCTTCATCATCGGTAGATGTAGATGGAGCGGCCTTGAACGCAATCGTCTTTTTCTTTGGCACGTCTTGCTCCAAGTAAGACTTCATCTTTTCCTGCATCTTGATCTTACTGTCCTTGCATACCTCATAAGACAACAAGGTACCCATTAGTTGTACGACAGTATACTTATTCATATCGTTACCTTCCTCGATGGCGAAGGTACGCTTTTCCCAACAAGAAGGAAGTCCGTCAATAATCTTCGCGACTTTCTCCTTTTGGGTATAGTTCTTCCCAAGAGCTTCCAATTCGTTGGATATGTCCACGAAGCGAGCATAGTACTCCTTCATACTTTCACCCTGTTCCATGTGAAATAATTCGAACTCTTTGTTAGCAACAACGAGTTTAGAGTCCTTTACCGTACTCGTTCCTTCGTGCAAGATGAGGAGTTGGTTCCAAATTTGATATGCACTCTTACATGTGCATATCTTGTTGAAGTCTTCGGGCTCCAACGCACATTGCAAGGCATTCATTGCCTTGGCATTGTTTACCTCCGCGGTGACCTCCGCGGTAGTCCACTTTGCGAAGTCTTATTCGGTGGGCTCGACATACTCCGTCATCGTGGCTCTCTATAGTGAAGTGCTCCGGAGGAACGTTTCCATCCGGCATTTCCAGTACCCGTAATTGGTACCGTTGAAGAAGGGAGGCCTAGTTGAGGAGTGTCCTTCCATCACCGAAGAAGCTCCTTCACGATTCTTGAAGACGCTGTAGTCATTGTTTGTCATAGCTATGAACTTGGCTCTGATACCAAATGTAATGCCCTGCGTAGCTACTACACAAGTACTAGAGGGGGGGTGAATAGTACTTTAAAATAATCAAGAGTGTTATTCCTAATTATTGTGCAAAACACAAACAACAATGCGGAATAACTACAAACAACAAGAATTATACAACACAAACAATACGATATAACGGGTTCAGATCCACCCAAGTCTCTCCAACTTGTTCCCGGTGATCCTACGTCCCAACCATCCGGATCCCCTCCGGATACTTGAGTTAGAAACCAATAACCCATGATTTCCTTTAGCCCACTTGCGGAAACCGCACAAGTGCAATCGACCTACAATCGATGTCTCTGTATCCCACAACCCGGGAACACGTAAAACCTTAATCCCACAACCTGGGACTAAGCAAACTCTCACAAACCGAGAGTAACAACTTGCAAAAACAAAGTAAATGAAACAATGAAATACTTACCAACAAAATCATATGCCTTGAGTAAACTTACCAATATTAGGGCAAGAAGGATTTTGAGGAAGAAGAAGACACTAAACCCTAGCTCCACCAAGATAACCAGCAATAGGTGGCTAGGGAGAGATTGGTGACTTTGAATCAAGCTCTTAGCTTGAGAGGCTCACAATGGAGAGAATCTCTCTTGAGGAATTAGGGCTTAAGAAGTCGAGGGAGAGATTCTTGTGAGAAGAGAAAGCTTTGGAATAGAGTTGATGGCTCCTCTTTGATTTCTCTAAACCTCTAGAATATCAGACTTGAATACTAGGAAAGAACCTCTCCAAGTATATATAGGTTAGAGAAAAGAGAGAGCAAAAATCGTGGCATTTAATGCTCCAACGGCTCTATTCTGAAGCAGTCTAGTCGGTCAAAGAAGGATCACTGACCGACTAGTTTCTCAACTAGTCGGTCGGTGATTCAACATGAACCGACTAACTGGAGAACAGCCAAAAGAGAAAGTTCAGACATAAAGAACTAGTCGGTCTAAGAAGACTTGCCAACCGACTAGTTTCACAACTAGTCGGTCGGTGAGTGTTCTTTGACCGACTAAGAGATGAAATCAAATAGGCTGAATACAAGTTGAACTAGTCAGTCTAAGAACAAATTCCAACCGACTAGTTTCTCAACTAGTCGGTCGACAGTTGTTCTTTGACCGACTAACGATAAACAGTAGCTCAGCCTAAGAAACTGAATACACAACTAGTCGGTCTAAGAAGGATTCCAAACCGACTAGTTTGACAACTAGTCGGTCGGTGAACCTTCTTGGACCGACTAACTGTAAACATTGAATGAGCTGAATTTGAGATAGGATATCTAGTCGGTTCACGAAGGATTGTCGATCGACTAGATTGCCATCTAGTCGGTTGGTTCTCCTTCTTGAACCAACTAAGATGCACTAGAAGCCGCAAAATGAAGCATAAGGCTTCGGGAAAGTTTCTATGAGCTTCTATGATAATCCTAGCTCTAATAATGTAAGACCTACTCAAGGCTTAACATTCTATACGATGAAGCAAGAAGACAATAAATAAAATATGACGAACCGTCTTCAAAGCTTCAATCCGAATCTCTTGACTTCAATACTGCTCCTAGAGCTTCAACGAAGCTTCAGTCACACGATCACGCGCTTTGAGAAGTCTTGAGACGTCGCTTTTGATATACGTGGAGTTTTGGCGACGATCTCCATAACTGCGCTCACAAGAGTTAGTTCACAATATTTATGTTTGCTCATCATAAAAACCAAATTCAGGGAATCAATACTCAACACCTCTTTCCCTGTCGTAGGTTGTCCAGGAGGAGTCGAGGAGTGAAAGACAAGGTGCCCCTCATGTAAGGGGAATAGCCTATCGGCGTGGCATGCCGTTGGGAGACGGGCCCGCAGGGGTTGGTACGTCCCAGCGGAGGCTGAAATACCCAATGGGGTGATTTGGCAGGTCTGCCCTATCCATCGGGTTGTCGGCCCGCTGCGCCAGCACACATAGGGCGTCGGTTAAGGGGTGTGGTCCGCCATTGGAGCCCCAGTTCCCGTGTCTCAAGTTGCCCAAAGGAATTTGGAGAGCCGCAGGTGGGGCGCCCCTCGTGTAAGGGGAATAGCCTATCGGGGATCAACATACGGGGGGAGATCGCACATCGGAGCGGTTGGGGTCCCTCGCTCTTTCTCAACCCTCTTGGAGGGGACAGGGATTGACCCACCCTCACACTATCTTTTTCATCCCTCTCCTTCGAGGAGGTTGAGGGGGGTACTTATAGTGGGAGCTTTTAGGCCGCTCCCCTCCAATTAATGTGATGAGCTGGCGCCATTAATGGGCTCATTTGAATCGTGCCCTTCGGAAACTGTTCCCAATAGGTGGCGTAAGATGTGACTCGTCTGCCCCTGTCTCTCGGGGGATGTGTCGCCATTAATGGTGCTTGCCCCGAGTGTCTTTTCGTTTTAATGGGTTACATCGGCGGTCCTTGACCCGCGCGAGGGTCGCCTTGGTCCGCGTGCCATTGTCCTTTTCCCGATGTTTGGGTTAAGAAGTCACGGGTCCGCTTTAGGGGGCAGGTAGCTCGGCCCGTGCCCCTCTCTGGTTTGAGTGGCGAGGATTCGTCCTGCCCTGGAGTCTTTGAGAGGACGGGTATTGGGCCGTCACCTACCCCGCATATGGCGCTCCGGTTTGGGTGGCGAGGCTATGTAAGCTTGCACCGGAGGTCTTAATTGGTGGGGGATGCAGCGAGCATGTAGCTCAGCCTGTGCCCCTCTCTGGTTTGGGTAGCGAGGATTGGTCCTGCCGCGGAGTCTTTGAGAAGGTCTCCCCGCAGCCAATATAGTCGGACGGGTATTGGGCCGTCGCCTACCCCGTATATGGCGCTCCAGTTTGGGTGGCGAAGCTCTGTAAGCTTGCCCTGGAGGTCTTCATTGGTGGGGGGGAGCGAGTGCATAGCTCGGCCCGTGCCCCTCTCCGGTTTAGGTGGCGAGGATTGGTCCTGCTCCGGAGTCTTTGGGAGGGCGGGTATTGGGCCGTCGCCTCCCCGCAGCCTATATAGTCGGACGGGTATTGGGCCGTCGCCTACCCTGCATATAGCGCTCCAGTTTGGGTGGCGAAGCTCCGTAAGCTTGCCCCGGAGGTTTTCATTGGTGGGGGGAGCGAGCGCGTAGCTCGGCCCGTATCCCTCTCCGGTTTGGGTGGCGAGGATTGGTCCTGCCTCGGAGTCTTTGAGAGGGAGGGTATTGGGCTGTCGCCTCCCCGTAGCCTCAATAGTCGGACGGGTATTGGGCCGTCGCTTACCCCGCATATGACGCTCCGGTTTGGGTGACGAAGCTTCGTAAGCTTGCCCCAGAGGTCTTCATTGGTGGGGGAGGAGCGAGTGCGTAGCTCGGCCCGTGCCCCTCTCCGGTTTGGGTGGCGAGGATTGGTCTTGCCTCTGAGTCTTTGAGAGGCTGGGTATTGGGCCGTCGCCTCCCCGCAGCCTCTATAGTCGGACGGGTATTGGGCTGTCGCCTACCCCGCATATGGCACTCCGGTTTGGGTGGCGAAGCTCCGTAAGCTTGCCCTGGAGGTCTTCATTGTTGGGAGGGAGCGAGCGCATAACTTGGCCCGTGCCCCTCTCCGGTTTGGGTGGCGAGAATTGGTCCTGCCCCGGAGTCTTTGAGAGGACGAGTATTGGGCCGTCGCCTCCCCGCAGCCTCTATAGTCGGACGGGTATTGGGCCGTCGCCTACCCGCATATGGCGCTCCGGTTTGGGTGGCGAAGCTCCGTAAGCATGCCCCGGAGGTCTTCATTGGTGGGGGGGGAGCGAGCGCGTAGCTCGGCCCGTGCCCCTCTCCGGTTTGGGTGGCGAGGATTGGTCCTGCCCCGGAGTCTTTGAGAGGGCGGGTATTAGGCCGTCGTCTCCCCGTAGCCTCTGTAATCGGACGGGTATTGGGCCGTCGCCTACCCCGCATATGGCGCTCCGGTTTGGGTGGCGAAGCTCCGTAAGCTTGCCCCGGAGGTCTTCATTGGTGGGGGGGAGCGAGCGCGTAGCTCGGCCCGTGCCCCTCTCCGGTTTGGGTGGCGAGGATTGGTCCTGCCCCGGAGTCTTTGAGAGGGCGGGTATTGGGCCGTCGCCTCCCCGCAGCCTCTGTAGTCGGACGGGTATTGGGCCCTCGCCTACCCCGCATATGGCGCTCCGGTTTGGGTGGCGAAGCTCCGTAAGCTTGCCCCGGAGGTCTTCATTGGTGGGGGGAGGGTGCGAGTGCGTAGCTCGGCCCGTGCCCCTTTCTGGTTTGGGTGGCGAGGATTGGTCCTGCCCCGGAGTCTTTGAGAGGGCAGGTATTGGGCCTGTCGCCTCCCCGCAGCCTCTATAGTCGGACAGGTATTGGGCCGTCGCCTACCCCGCATATGGCGCTCCGGTTTGGGTGGTGAAGCTCCGTAAGCTTACCCCGGAGGTCTTCATTGGTGGGGGGAGCGATTGCGTAGCTCGGTCCGTACCCCTCTCCGGTTTGGGTGGCGAGGATTAATCCTGCCCCGGAGTCTTTGAGAGGGCGGGTATTGGGCCGTCGCCTTCCCGCAGCCTCTATAGTCGGACGGGTATTGGGCCGTCGCCTACCCCGCATATGGCGCTCCTGTTTGGGTGGCGAAGCTCCGTAAGCTTGCCCCTGAGGTCTTCATTGGTGGGTGGAGCGAGCGCGTAGCTCGGCCCGTGCCCCTCTCCGGTTTGGGTGGCGAGGATTGGTCCTGCCCTGGAGTCTTGCGCTTTAAGCTGAAATTTTCAAGTGGAAATAGCAGGGTTTGAAAATGCGAAGGGAAGAGGATATTTCATTCAAGACTTACAACTTTTGGTCACACTATAATCGGCGTTCCGCGTCCCTTGGAGGGATCAGCTCACCCTCGCCGAGGGGGGTTGAGACGGGCGCAGCAGGTCTGGTCCTCCTCTGTGGTCCCGAGCTCCCCTACGGTTCCTTCAGCTGGTGTCGGCCTCCGGTTACAGAAATCTTCCCTCTTATAAAGGAGATCGGCCAACAAGGTTTGCTCTGGACCCTTGTGCTTGGTCGATCCCACGTAGCAGCTCCTGGACAGCTTCTGGATCCACCGCACTAACCCCACCACTCGCGGGGTTTGGAACTTGACCATCTGGTGGAGCAGGCTGGGGAGAGCTCTGATTTCTGCCATGTACGGTCGCCCTATGATCCCGTTATATGCCGACGCGATGTTGACAACCACAAACAGCGTCATACGGGTGACTACCCGTGGTTCCTCTCTAAGAGTCACTGGTAGGGTGATCACCCCTACGATAAGGGTAGAGTGGCCGGTGAAGCCGACGAGGGGCCCAGTGCAGGGTCTCAGTTCCGCCTGCCTTAGTCCCATCTTCTCGATTGTCGACATAAACATGATGTCACAAGAGCTCCCAGTGTCGATCAGGAGGCGGTTAACGATGGCCATCCCAATCTGGGCCCGATGACGATGGCGTCGTCATAGGGGAACTCGATTCCCTCCAGATCCTCATCACTGAAGGTAATGGGAGGGTGGGCTACCCTTCTCACACTCGTGTCCCCGCCGAGGCCCGCCGTCATCACTTGCCACGCGTACGCCTTCTTGCTTGATGACGATGCTCCCCCGGAGGACGGTCCACCACATATCGTGTTTATGCGCATGACCGGCTTCGGGGGGAGGGGTTCCTCCTGCTCATCATGCGGTGGTGGGTCCGCTCTCCGTGCCCTCCGGTGGCTCCCATCTTCTTGGTCTGGTCTCCTGCCCCCGACATAGCCTCCGAGGTGGCCTACCTAGATCAGCTGCTCGATCTCCCTCTTGAGGGTGAAGCAGTCGTCGGTGTCATGGCCGTGGTCCCGGTGGTATCGGCAATACTTTTGGAAATCTTGCCGCGCCGGGTCCAATTTCATCCCTCTGGGCGGGTCTGGCAGCAGTCCGGCCCTTGTTGCCGCGGCCAGCACCTCAATCATGTGGGCGTTGAGCTGCGTGTAATGGGGCCGCAGGGGCCCCTCCTGCCTCGGGATGGCGCGGGCGGGCTCTTGGGCCGGTGCGAACTCTCAGGCCGGGCCGGGGCGATCTTGCAGGCGACGTCCCGTCGGGTCGCGCCTTGGTTGGGCCAACTGGTCGCGCCCACGAGGCTCGTCTTCTTGCCTTGGTCGTGGGTGTGATCAAGGCTCGCCTTGGGGCGGCTTCGCCGGGGGAACAGTTTCTTCATGTCGAGAGTCTCCTCGGCCAATGCATGCATCTCTGCCATAGCGACCAGCGCCTCGTAGTCGGCCGGTGGGTCTCGGAGCAGGGATATGTGGAGGCTCCGAGTCCTCAGCCCTGTCTTGAAAGCCAGCATGAGTACCTCATCACCGCAGGCCACCACAGCCTGTCTCTTGTCCTGGAAACGGTGCAGATACTTCCCTGTTGTCTCTCCTTCCCCTTGGACTATCGTGCTGAGGTAGTCCAAGGGCTTCTTCTTCGTTCACCCAGCCCGAAACTCCTGGCAGAACTTGTGGGACAGTTCGCCAAAGCTCCCAATGGATCTCGCGGGTAGGCCGAAGTACCAATCCAACGCGGTGTCTCTCAGACTTTGCGATAAAAACCGGCACAGGAACGCATTATCCACATCCTGCGCCTCCATTGTCCCACCGGTATTGCTGCACATGCGAGAGGGGGTCACCCCTTCCGTTGTAGGTGGCCAAGTGGGGGGCCTTGAATCTTACGGGTTTCGGGGCGGACGTGATCCACCGCGCCAACGGCGTGGCCTCCTCCGGGTAGGCAGAGCGCTAGGGCGCGTACCCCCTCCGCCATTCCGGGTTTTGGCTTTGGTCGCGCCTTGGCTACCGACGGTCGTCGTGCCCCGGGGAATAACGAAATGGCTGCATGGGGGGACTCCTTCCGCGGGTAGAGGATTCGACAGGCGGCGGGCTACGGTCATCCCAGTACCACCTCCCTCTAGCCGTCTCCTCCGGGACTCCTCTCCGCTCCTGATTCTCCCTCAGGAGCCTTTCGCGTTCGGCGGTGAGGAAGCGGAGTTGCCGTCGAACGGCTTCTTCGTCCGGACAATCGGGGGAGAGATGCTGACGAGGAGGACTTCGCCCCCATGGTGGAGACTTGGCAAGCGGTGGGCCGCGCCCGTCCAGGTGTCACCGGCCCGTCGCGGACACCTCCGGGATCCCCCGGTTCTCCTCGTTCTCCCGCCAGAGCCTTTCATGTTCCGCGATAATGAAGCGGAGCTAATGTCGGGTGGTCTCGTCATCCAAGTGGGCCTTCCGGGCGGTCTCGGCCGTCCCACCCAATTGCCTTTGCACGGCAGCCGCCTCCTCCCGGCGCCTCCGCAGCCGGGCGACCTCCATCTCCTCCTCCAGGAGCTTCCGCTGGACCGCAATTTCCTCGCCGAGCCCCTGGTCTCCCCCTCCTCCTCGAACTGAGGGTGAAGATTCCGTCTCACGTTCGGGGGCTCAGAGGGGCCGGGTGGTGCGTCCGTCCCTGTTACTGCGAAGCCCGCCAGCGCCTTAGTGAAGGCCTCGAAGCTTTGTTGTATTGCGCGGGCCGAGGCTTGGACTGTCTCGACCTCTATCTCCGGAGGAGGGTCAGTCGCGGGAGTCATTGGTTGAGAGTGTGGTTCTTGATCCATGGGATCCTTGCCGTGGTCAGGGTTTCGGGTGATTGGTATGGGGTCTGACATGGGTGTGACCCTTCGTTCCCACAGACGGTGCCAATTGTTGTGGGGTAGAACACGCGTACAATGAATTTGTATTAGGGGGAACTAAGGGCACGGTGGCTATGTTAATGAAGGGATTATGGTAGGCTATTTGATAGGTGATTAAAGGGGTGATGAGGTTAAGCTTGTCGTTGAGGCTGACCACGGAGTCGAATCCGACAGGATGCGGTTGAGGAAGATCGGGCTACCGGAGCTGAGGGCGAACACAAGCCGGGGGACGAGCTATCCTGCGCAATGAGCAACTCGTCAGAAAGGCCGGGTTGGGGTCCAACCCTTAGCCTCTCCGATGCCTAAGTCAGTAATAGGACTTAAAGCGGGGGCCAGGCACGCAGGTCGGACTAAGGGTGAGTCGACCGTACGTGACGAGCTATGAGTGGGAGAACAAAGATATGGACGACCTTTGCTCTCGTGTGTGAATAATGGGATTGAGAGTAAATTTGCCAACCCCCTCACCGTAAGAAGTGAGGGGGTATTTATACCTACAGGGAGGCGGTTCGGTGGGGCTGACCTGGAATGCTGACCCGATGTGCTGAGCTGGCCCTGCTGTCAGCGGAAGCTTCGGACGAGGATGTCAAGAACATGAGTGCCAGCCACGCTTTTGTCAGACGGTGCAGCGGTTAGGGGCGCCTTTGGCAGGGTGTCAGGGCCGAAAGCATTAAGTGTCAAGGGACGCGGCAGCCATGTGGTGCTTTGTCAGGCGGTCGGGCGGCGTTAGTGTCAGTTATGTCCTTGTACTAGGTTGTTTGTCGTGTCCGATGAGCCAAGGGTCCGGCGGAGCGCCTCCCAATAGCAAGGCCCCCTGATGATCCTCTGGGCCGACCGGGGCAGCGGACGTGCGACCCCGGCCGCGCCCTCTCGGCCAAGGATCTTGGATTGCCTCAAGTGCACCGTTCCCTGCGGACCGAGTGAAAGCGGTTAAGCGCCTCTGCCAGGGGGGTGAGGCGAGGTGTGCCCATCTCCCTGCCGTCCGGGGCTTTCGTGCCGGCAGTCGCCCCACAAGCCTTTAAAGCTCGGGCGTGAGACGCCCCGTCATTGGGCGGGCCATCCGTTCGGGAGGGGCGTGCATACGGTGCATTTCGGTAGTTCATGGCGGAAGGTCGGACTATCACGATCTTCAGGTCGTAACACTACACTAGAGTGATACCTAACTCTGGAGCCTTTTCCTTCTGTTTATTTCTCCATATTCCACACATTTCACACGTAGCTAATCACAACCTAGGATTAACTAGTACTTAGTCACACAACCTCTCTGCGGATGACCCATTAGCGCTACGATGACACCGTGCGCTTGCGGCTAGAAATATCGAGAGCTTTAGTTAGCACAACAAGTACCTACACATACAAATCTAATTATCAACACAATTTGTTTGCTCACTATCAAAATATGCTTAGATATGACTCAAAATCCAACATTAACATTTAACTACACTACACTACACTACTGATTGTTCACACTGATTTTTCATCTAGTGATTCTTTTCTTATAATCTAGTTGATAATTTCAATGTTTCTCCCGTGACTATTCTCACACATCTTCTCATCTTGATAGCTCCACCAACTCTCCATCTAGTTCTGAGGATACTCCCTATACTAATTCCCCTAGAATAGAACACGATGATATCATTAATGATCATCCTCAATAAATCTGTCACTCGTCAGGTTATCTCAAAGATTATCTGTGTATATATAATTAATCCATAATTAATTTTCATTTTGCAAATTATTTTTTTATCCCATCTAAGCCATTCTCATCATACCTTTCTAACTAATATCATTAAAAATCAAGAACCAATATCTTATTTTCAAGTCATAGAATCTCCCAAATGGTATGATGCTATGGTCAAAGAAATTCAAGCCCATGAATCTAACAACACTGGGTTTTTATGCACAATTCCCAAAATAGTTGTAAATTAGTCAACAAAATTAAACATAGATCTGATGGTTTTATCAAGAGATATTAAGCTTGTTTAGTTGCCAAATGTTGTACTCATGTTAAAGGAAATGATTATCATGATATTTTTGCACACGTGGCCAAACAAATTGTTGTATGTATTCTTCTTTCTATTGTTATCATTAAAAATTGGTCACTACACCAACTTGATGTCAACAATGTGTTTCTTCAGGGAGATATCAATGAAGATGTTTATATGAAACTTCCTCGTGGATTCTCTCGAAAAGGAGAGACTCAAGTATGCGAATTAACTAAATCTATCTATGGTCTTAAACAGGTTTCTCAATAATGGTTCTTTGAACTCTCAACCACTCTTATTCGTTGATGTTTTCGTCAATCTGTTTGGGGTTTTCAGCTGATCATTTTGTGTGTGACTACAAAGCAACGTAATTAACCTATTCATCACAAAGTTGCATGGCTGAAACCCATTTGTATCAGATCATCTCCGACCGGCCTTCATAACTTCATTTTGAAGGCCGGTGAAGCTCCATCCGGGCTTCAATTTGAAGCCAAAAATGAAGGAGATGAATAGTGCCCATTCAGATATGAAGTGGCACTATTCACCCCTTCATTTTATCATCTCAAGCTAAATTACTGTTTTGGCCCTCAATCAACTTAAACACGATTACTTAAAACGATAATATTTTTCATACCACATCACCAAATGTAATAATTTTAATATCATTGGAAAGATCGCGATAATACCTATAATAGTATATCAATATTGAATATTTTTCAAGCAAATTTAAAATTTTATATTATTTTTATGGACAAATATTAATATTTAATATTTTTCACCAAAATTATCATAGTTATAAAACAATAATAATTTTTATATTATCTATAAATTTCTTTAATAAAGAAATAGTTTATTAGATTAACCCATTTCCAAAATAAACATTTTTTCATTATGTAAAGATAACTAAATATGGAAAAAATAAGATTTGAAGGGGGAGGATTGGAGTTGCGCATTCTGAATAATGAAATCTTTGAGGCATATTCTATTTTGAAGGGGTTTTTTTTAAGGGGGTGTCTGGCCACAGCTGCATAATTCATTTGTTCCTCCATGAGACTAGAGTGACCAAAAGATTCTCATGGTCTTCTAAATTAATATATACGGTCAGCATTATTGGATGTGCCTTAATGGACATGGACAAAGTGTACTTCTTTGGTTCTTTTTATTAAGGCATAATCCCTTGGGTTGCATGAGGACACTGAGAACATTAGGCTTTGATTTAGCTAAATTATTCCGAAATTCACAATTTGATGCGGTGCTGGTACAGAGACTCTGAGCCCCACACATTGGAATACCATGCAACTTGCAGGTTAATAAGACAAATATCCAATAACAAAATAAATAAACTTCTACTTGTTGTATAAAATTAGTGAGCCTATGGCCATTTTATATTGCACTCTTTCACCCTTCCCTTCCTATAAATTCCATGCATTAAGCTCTTCGTCCATAGGCCTTTTGCCTTTTCAAGTAATAGAAATGGCTTCCTTCTTACTTATCCTTACCACCCTCATGGTATTATGCAAGACAGGCCACCATGTTCTCTACTTCGGTTTCTTTCTAGTTGTTTGTTCTCGTCGTCGTAATTAACATGTGCATAATTTCCTGCAGGTTGGAGTTGCATCAAGTCATGAATCTCTACCTGCTGTGGTGTATTGGAACAGAGCTTTGCCTAACACTCCCATGCCAGGAGCCATCACAGATTTCTTACACCCTGGTCTCTCACCATCCCTCACATACTTACTTACTTATATAACTATCCCTTATATTAACCACACCTTCTGCTACTTTGAACAACATGTACAGTTGACATCAATGGACATGGCATTAAGGATGGATACACTGCGGTCTTGGAGAAAGACATGATGCCCGGCACAAAAGTAACCATGCACTTCATGAGGACCACCGCTGGCTACGGTCCCACCTTCCTTTCCCGGCAAGCGGCCACCTCTGTCCCCTTCTCTTCGGCCCAACTCCCTGCAATACTCACTCACTTCTCCTTGGAACCCAACTCCCCTAAAGCCGACTCCATCAAGCAGACCCTGCACGAATGCGAGATGCCTGCTGCAGACGGAGAGACCAAGTATTGTGCTACATCTCTCGAGTCCATGGTCGAATACGTGACGTCCAGCCTCGGCACTCGTGATGTTTTGGCCATGTCGACTGTTATGTCCAAAGAGGGTGCACCAAAGCAAATGTACACAATTGTTCCCTCTGGTGTGAAAAAGTTGTCCGGGTCTAATTTTGTGGCATGCCATGCTAGAAAATATCCGTATGCATTGTTTTACTGCCACACAACGCAGGGAATCACGGCCTATAAGGCATCGATGGTCGGGGAGGACGGGACGAAGGTGGAGGCGGTGGCGGTCTGCCACACGTCGATAGCTGGGCCATATTCTGGGAGTTACTCCAGGGGCCTTAAAATTCAGCCTGGGACAGTCCCACTATGCCACTTCCTCCCACAGGATCATGTTGTGTGGAGCACCACCAAGTGAAGTTGTATTGTGTCTGTGTCCATGCTGCAGTATGGTAAGCTAGTGAAGAATGTTGTGTTGGTTGCTACTTTGTATTGAAGTTATGTACTGTTAGATTATGTATCGCGAAATAAATGTTGAATTAAGACCCGATGAAGGGTGATTTCTTGCACCTCTGCGCAGTTTGATTTGAAAAAGAGCTAGCTGCTAAACATACCAATAAGAGTGCTTTTACATTAGTTAAGTAGAGTTCATGAATACCGAGTTTACTACTGTTTGATCTCAGCTGGGGTTCAGCTGATCATGTTCTATGCATATAATTGGATCACTAAGTCCATTGATCAATGGTGATTCCTCCTTATAACCTGAAATTTTCAGTGAAACTTTTTTTCGTTTTAAAACCATGTATCGCTATGCCTGAGGAATCAAGGGAACACTCCCTCTATTGATGTTGAATCTGCATGTCACACACTTTAGGTGATGTTGAGAAAGAACCACTTCTTTCTCAAATCAAGGATATTGGCATAGAAAATGACGATTTGAAAACCAAGAATCTTGATTTAGAATCATGTATTTCTACACTAACTTTGAAATAAGACGAGGAATCTCAAAAACATCAAAATTTTGCGACATCCGGGGATTGCCTCAATGATTTGCTTAAACAACATCCGGAAAATCATCGTGTGGGTTTGGATTATATCTCAAAGGTTGGTTCCCAATCCACCACCTCTTCTTTTTCTGCATATAATTGGGTGCGCCATTTTTTGGGAGGGGCGCCAATTTTTTTTCAATTTTTCTACATCTTCTTCCTCTATAATTAGTCTAGGAGTAGGAGTATGGTTAGGATATATTTTATTCGGTTTTCCTTCTTTGGTGTAAGCTTGTAATTGAAGATTTTGTATCGCAACCTCATTGAGCTAAGTGTTTTCATCTCTTTTATCTGTTTTCTATTTGTTCCTTGCTATTATTGTGATGTTCTCTTGTATTATTCATGTGATTCCTTCTATGTTGATAGGGTAATATTTTATCTAGGGCTTGGTTGATATCTATTGGGGGATGAATATGGATTGAACCAATTGTTTAGCTACTGAATCACCAATTAGGGTTTTGCTTAGGATGATTGTTATCAACACAAATTGATCTCCTCAAGTTAATTTCTAACGATAGTTAGGACTAATCTAGAATTTTTGATCCATATGTCGATTTACATTATCTATGTCGCCAACGATAGTTGGGCATAGATTAGAGCACTCCTATCAATGACTAGAGCTCTATCTATGATAGTGGCGTGAACGATGTTTGGGAAATATTGTCGAGCGGCTTGCACTCGTCGTGTGACGGTGACCAACAATAGTTTGTTTTGTTACACGAGGGGTAGTCCTATTATAGCATCACGAGAGTGGGGCGTAGGTGATAACAACAGGTGTCGAAACCTCAAACTAGGATCGATTCGATGACTAGACAACGAGTTCATTCCCATGTTCAACCTGCATTAAGAAGATACTTAGCCCTCTAGCCTTTCTTTATCTTTATATCTCTTTATATAAAACACCCACGTAGCTAACCATGACTTAGGATTGTCTAGTATTTGGTGAGACAAACTTCATGTGGATCAACCGGTTAGTGCTACGACGACGACGTTTTCTTGCAGTTACAAATATTAAAACGAACACATCAGTGAACATGTCTGCGGGGTTCTTCTCAGTTGGGACCTTCTGAAACTCAATCTGCTTGCTCTCCTCCTCTAGGAAGTAATCCCATACATCTATGTGCTTCATCCTTGAACTGTAAGCCTGATGCTTTGCAATATGAATAACGCTCTGGCTATCGCTGAAAACCAATGACAATCTCTGCGGTACCCTCAAATCATCTAGCAGACATCTCAGATACTTGGCCTCCTTCACCACTTCCACTACGTTAATCAACTCGGCTCCTCTGGTTGAAAATGCAACCACCGACTGTAGGACTGATCGCCACGATACTGCTGGTGCAAAACGTAAACACGTAGCTTGTGGTCGATCTTTGTCTGTCCCTGTCACCAGCATAGTCTGAATCACAATACCCTGTAAGCATCACGCCGTCACCTCTGCCAAAATTCAACCAGACACCAGCTGTGCCTCTCAGATATCGCAATATCCACTTGATGGCCTACAAATGCTCCTTGCTGAATTTGACTTGTATATACTCACTACTTCCATGGCATGTGAATATCTGGACGTGTACAAACCATTGGATACATCAAGTTCTCAACAGCACTAGCATATGACGTCTGAGACATAGCCTTCTTCTCATCCTTGGTGCTCGATGACTGCAATGCTGAAAACTGAATGTGAGATCCAAGAAGTGTAGCCACTGGGTTCGCACTCTCCATTCCATAACGGAGTAGTACCTTCTTAATTTACCCTCTATGACATAGTATCGGCTCACCATGCTTCCTATTTCGGGTAATCTCCATTCCTAGGATTTTCTTCGCTCGTCTCAAGTCATTCATATCGAACTCTCTCCCTAGCTTCAACTTCAGCTTCTTGACCTCAGACATGTTGCAGGAACCAATCAGCATGTCGTCAATATAGAGTAAGAGGTAAACACACGAGCCGTCATCCAATTTGTGCACTTAAACACATTGACCCTTCATGCTTCGCTCATATCCTACACTCAAAATGAAGCGATCACATCTCTTGTACAACTGCCTCGAGACTTTAGCCCATACAAGGATTTCTTCAACATGTAGACCAATATCTCATTGCCTTCAACTACAAATCCCTCCGATTGGTGCATATATATCTCCTCATTCAACATCCCATGTAAAAATGCAGTCTTGACATCGAGTTGCTCTAACTCCATGTCCATGAATGTGTATAGTGCTAACAAAACACGAATGGAAGTGTGTCTCACCACTGGAGAAAATATCTCATTGTAGTCCCCTCTCTTCCTCTGTGCAAAACCCTTGCCACTAGCCTGGCTTTATATCATACATCACCATCATCTTCGATCGAGCTTTTCTTAACCTTGTAGATCCACCTATAGCCAATGACATGCTTATCTTCAGGTAGAAAAACTAAATCTCACATGTCATTGTGATGGAGAGACTCCATCCATTCCTCCATAGCTCCTTGCCAATTTGCAACATCGCTTGAGCTCATGGCTCCACCATAGGTCATCGGCTCCTCTGCCCAATATTCAATGCATATGACGCTATGTTGTCAAAAGAGAACCCCGCATAATCCCAAGCACCAAGTCTCTCGGAGGCCTTCTTGGGTCGCTTAGACCTCTGTAACTCATCTGCATGAAACTCATCGCGTACCAGTACTTGTACAAATGTCTGAAATCGGTCCTCTACATGGACCTCATCATGTCATGCAAATGAGACCTCGACCATGGGCTCCTTGCCCGGTCTCCTTTGAAATGGGATCGAAAGATCAACCGTCTCTGGCACGGTCTCCACAGGTGTCTTGTCATCCTCCGAATGAGTCTGCTTCATCTTGAGTATCACAGACACAATGAAGACGACATGTCTAATAAAAATTGCCTTATGCCCCACTGGATCCCACTAGCGATATCCCTTCTCGTCATTTCCATAACCGAGAAAAATATACTTTTTTTGCCCACGGATCCAAATTTTCGCCCCTATCTAAAGCATTGGCCGGGTAACCAACAATGCGTAAGTATGAGTAATCACCAACTCTCCCACTCCACTTCTCTTCTGGAATTTGGTAATCAATATCCGCCGATGGAACTTGGTTCACTATGTGTATGGCTGTCGTGAGAATCTCACCCCAAAAATACTTCTTCATTCCGACCGAGTGTCTCAATCATCGCACTCTCTCCAACATTGTCTGGTTCATCCTCTCAATAACCACGTTCGATTGCAGACCACCCGGTGTAGTAAAATGACGTCGAATCCCATGTGATCTGCAGAATCATGTGAACTCCCTTGAGGTGTACTCCCCTTCGTTGTCGGACATAATGAATTTCACCACCTTGCTGGTTTGCTTTTCAACCATGGCTAGCCATTGCTTGAACATCATGAAGGTTTGATCTTTTGTCTTCATCAAGTACATTCAAACCTTCTTAGAATAATCATCGATGAAGATGAAAAAGTATCTAGCACCACTTCCTGAAGCTACATGACATGGTCCTCATAGATTGTAATGTAAGTAATCTAAGGGACATTGGGTAGAGTGCACCCCCGTGTTGAACTGCACCTTTGTCGTTTTCCTATACACACAGCTTTCACAAAACTCCACAGTCTCATCGCTAGCTCCAATCAATTTTCGTCGCCGGAGAATATCTAGGGTCTTATCAGATGGGTGTAACGTCCTACTCCCCGGGATACCCGGAAAGTACGAATCTGTCCCAGATTCTTCCAGAGTAGCGAGTGTTACGAAGGAAGAATGGAAAAGAAATAAATTGAGTCAGCAGGTCACTACGCACTGTTTGGATAGTACCTGTAACGTTCCCACGATTTAAAATCATCAACACAGAGAAAGAAAACAAAAACACAGAAAGACAAAAAAACTAACTCATAACTAACTTAGCCAGCTCAGAGACTTATACATAAACACCAAAGTCCAATACAATCCCTCTTATACAACTACTACTACGCCTAGAACTCTCACTAAACCAAAAACCCAACCTAATAAAGGACCCAAGAGGACAAGTCTCTCCAACTCAGGCTCACGACCTCCCAAACACCAAGGACTACAACACGACTCAAGCTCCACAGTTATATCGGTTCATCAGAACGTCCTCAAGTGCGAGGCATGCTCCTCCTCCGACTTCGAATAGATCAGAATGTCGTCAATAAAGATAACGACAAACTTATCCAAAAAGTCGTAGAAAATCAGGTTCATCAGATTCATGAAAACTGCGGGTGCGTTAGTTACGCCGAAAGGCATAACCACAAACTCATAGTGTCCATACTTCGTCCTGAACGCTGTCTTCGGCACATCATCCTTCTTCACCTTCAGCTGATGGTAACCACTCCTCAAATCCAACTTAGAAAACACCCTCGATCCTCCCAGCTGATCAAAAATATCATCAATACGAGGCAACGGGTATTTGTTCTTAATGGTCACCGCATTCAACTCCCGATAGTCCACGCACATGCGACGCGAACCATCCTTCTTCTTCACCAGCAACACCGGTGCTCCCCACAGAGACACGCTGGGATTAATGTAACCCTTCTGCATAAGCTCATCCAACTGCCTACGCAACTCCTCCAACTTTGCTGGCGCCATACGATATGGTGCCTTCGAAATAGGCTGCGCACCTGGAATAAGATCAATAGAAAACTCCAAAGCTCGATCAGGTGGCAATACAGACATCTCCTCGGGGAAGACGTCATCAAAATCTCGCACCACAGCTGGCCTCTCCAACTCCATCTGCATAGCCACAACCTCCACCGGTCTGGTCCGAAATCTGACCGGACCCAGCGAACTGCTACCTCGACTGAACTCAAATACCGGATGTCCGGGAATCTCGAACACCACCTTCTTCTTCTGACAGTCAATCGTAGCATAGAAGCTCGCAAGCCAATCCATCCCAAGGACCGCGTCATAGTTGGTGATGTCGTGGACAATGAAATCAGCACAAAGCTCACGTCCACAAACCACCAACGGGCAAGAATTGCACCCACGATGCACCGAGACCACACCGTTCCCTGTGACGATATTCCAACTCTTAGGAAGAGAGGACGTCGACAAGGAATGCTTCTCCACGAAGCTCCGGGCCAAAATGCACATCGACGCCCCTGAGTCAAAGAGGACTCGAGCAGGGAATGTGCAAACCAAAACCACACCTAACAAACAGTCTAATCAATCAAATCTTACTCTAGCAACATTCATACACAAGCAACCAACATAATTCAGCAATCAACTAACTAAGGAAGAAACAACTAGATTGGAAGTTACCTGCAATGACCTCATCCATGGCCGAGATCTCCTCCTCGGTCATCAGAAACGCCTGCCTCCTCGACGGAACAGCCCGCCGAAAAGCATGCCCTTGTGGAACAAGGGGTACCCCACGACCAGCGGGCACCGGGGCTCGTTGTTGCAACGGCGGGGCAGCAATAGGTGTCCTCCAAGGTTGCTTCAACCTCGGGCACTCCCTGTGGGAATGGGCAGGATCTCCACAGGCCATACATTGCCCCAAGAATCTCCTACACAATTCCTTGATGTGGCCCTCCTTGCCACAGAAATGGCAAACCTTCTGAACAGGCCCTCCCGGCCTCTTAAACTGAACATGCTGGTTCGGCCTGAATCCAGGTCTAACCACAGCTCTCGCCTGTTCCACAGGCCTCTTCCCAGCACCAACAATAGACCCCCTCCTCTGGTTCACGAGCAGCTCCTGCCTCTTGGCTGCTACTAGAACCTTCTGATAAGATTCCCGGTCAGAAGAGGTCACAAAACTCTGGAGCTCCGAAGCAAGTCCATGTAGGAACCTCTGAGCTCTCTCCCCAGCGTCCTGCACCATCTTCGGTGCAAACCGACTCAGCCTCGTGAACTCTTGGTGGTACTGGTCCACCGACGAGCTTCATTGCTTCAGATCGATAAAACGCTGCAGCATCTCTTCCCTGGCAGCTTTTGGGAAGAACTCACCATCAAATCTGGCCTTGAAGGTAGCCCAGACGATCGGCTCCACCAACATCTTCTCTTCAGCATCCCACCAATTTCTGGCGTTATCCCTCAGCTGGCGCTTCTCCAAGTCAACCCAACTAACTTCGTTGACCTTGGACATCTTCAGATTGTCCTCGATATTCCTCATCCACTCATCAACAGCTAGTGGACCTTCGGTTCCATCAAAATATGCAGGACCCAGCCCTCTGAACTGCTTCGCCCCAGGCTCAGGGCGAGGGGCTTCCACCGCCCGAGCAGCTCGAGCCACCAGAGCATTCTGTACCTGCAGAAGCACACCCTGCTGAACCTGCATCATCTGCATCATCATCCTCATCATCTCTCCGCTAGTGGGCTCCCGCTCATGCTCCTCGTCATGAGGGGGCGCACCACTACCTCCACCACGGGTGATTCGTCTTCCTGCCATCTAGTGACACAGAAAGCGAAACAATTAGACTCATAGCTTAGGGCTCGGATGTCGAATTTATTTGTTGGACAATCTAATATTATTATCGTTATCCCGATAATTTCAGTTACAGAGTGACCTGCATGGGCCACCACTAAAACCTGTCACGCCCTGCTTCCCTAAAATGGAGGCGAGACGTGAGAAGGTCCGCTCAAGCGTGGAGCTGTGAAGCTCCGTGCCTGATAAGCGTAAATTTAGTATAAGCAGGTCCCTGTAAACGCAAACGGAACAACAACAATAATCATAATAAGATGAGACGGATATGAAATACCAATCCCAAAGTTTGTCCACAAAATATTCAACATCACAGAAAAAGCCACCAGGCTAAAAGAAAGAGTCTAAAGGCCCAGAACAAGGCCAAACAAAACACAAACATAACAGAGTATCAAACTAGGTGCCACGCACCGACAACCTAAGCAAACTAACAAAACCAGACGTAGACACTAAGACTGATCTCCAGTGTCTACGAAGTCCTCGTCCAACACGGGCTCGAGCTCGGCGTCCGCAAACGCCTCACCCTCAGCAAGTAACTCTGGCTCAGGGTCTAACATGTGTCACCCAAAAGAGAAAGGGGCATATGTCAGCAAGTCTGAAAGACTTGAGCAAGGAAACTGAAAGTAACTAACAACCTAGCACTTATAATATTAAGCAATGACATGGCAGTTAAGTATGATGCAACAGTTTAAAGGAAGAGACAAGCACGCACGATGTAGCAAAAGCTACCAAATCACTAATTCACGAATCACTTATCACGATTATCACTTATGCACTAGAGATTTCGCCTGCTGGCCGGAGTGGCGGATCAGGCCAACTCGGGGCTCAGGTGGCCGCATATCTCTTACCCCACCCATATGTGTCGAGCGTTGGGGTTTCCAACTAACTGAGCTCGCTTCTGGATCACGAGCCAGGAAGTGTATTTGGCATAGGGGTGCACCTAGCCGGTATCCGAGCGTTGGGGTTTCCAACTACAGGGCTCGCTTCTGGAACACGAGCCAGGAATATAATATTGTAGCGTGTGCTACGCAATCACTATGAATAATCACTATGCAATGACATGAGCAGATATTCGCGTACCGTTAATTGAAATTAAACGTGACATACAAGCATGATGAAGGTGACGGACCAAGCTTCGTTGTCAAGCTAGGTCAATGGCGTCCAGACGGCTATCCTTTCACCGTCTAGTCTCTTTTATGCTAAAGCAAGGTAATGGCCTAAGACATGGCCCAAATCAAGAGATGCAAGTTTCACTTGCCTGATACCGGGGTTGACGAGCAATGAAGATCGTCACACAAGCTAACTACGGAATAGATCGCTGTTATGGCAAAACAATCATTAGAACAACGATTCTAAATCGATTTCTTAATAGAATCCTAATTGTCTAATAATCCATTTTATTAGGGTTTCACAATGTCAATGTGGGTTATGCTAAAACTAAAGGAATCGAGTACTACCTTGAAGAAGCGGAGGAACGATGCCGAGCAACCACGGCAACGGAAGAACGATCCGGCTCAGATCTGGAAATGAGGGAAAAATCTGGAGAAATGGGGTTTGATGTGGATTTTGGGGTTTGATGAAGGTTTGGGGAAGATGGAAGGTGGGTTGTGACAAGGGAGGGTTTGGATGATGGAGGATGAGCTTGGGATGAAGGATTAATGGTTTGAGGAAGATGGGGGCTCAATAGGGGGAGAAACTAGGGTTTTAGGTCATGAGGAAGAAGAAGAAAACGTTTGGAGGGGTATTTATAGAGTTTGGTGGCGGCTAGGGCAAAACTAGGGTTTCCTGTACTGTTTAGTCGGTCAAAGAGCAACCACTGACCGACTAGTTTAGGAACTAGTCGGTCGGTTGACCAACGCAGACCGACTAAGTGTAAACAGTAACCCAGACGAAAATTAGGATTTAGATTTAGTCGGTCAAAGAACAACTACTGACCGACTAGTTTGACATCTAGTCGGTCGATGAACGTTCTTAGACCGACTAAGAGTAAACAGTAACTAGTGTCAAAAATAGTTAATGAGTTAGTCGGTTAAAGAAGCATTGCCGACCGACTAGTTTACAACCTAGTCGGTCAACCAACGTTCTTAGACCGACTAACGACAAACAGTAACTCCTGAACATTTAACAAAGCCCACTAGTCGGTTCAAGAAGGTTTTCCGACCGACTGGATCGTCATCTAGTCGGTCGGTGCCCCTTCTTACACCGGCTAATGAGCACCAAAAGTTCCGAAATGGAGCGCGAAGCTCCGGGATGGTTTCCTAAGTCTCCTAGGCTCATTCTAACTCTAAGATATCGACGTTATGAAGCCCGTCATGAATGACTTACTTCAAACACGCCGACCGACGGAAGAATCTAGAGAATCACGACGAAACGAACGAAAATGAAAACTACGGAGACGGAAATGGAAATCACAAAGAAGGGAAAGCAACAATTAATATTATATATATAATAAAATCCATACATGAAAGACCAGTCGTTACATCCTCCCCAACTTAAGAAAAATTCCGTACTCGGAATTCCCAACACTCACGTGTCTGGAAACAAAAGTGGGTAGCGCTCTCGCATCTCATCTTCTCTCTCCCAAGTAGACTCCCCCGGTGAACCGTGTCGCCACATCACCCGAACGAGATCAACGACCTTGTTCCGAAGTGACTTCTGACGCCTATCCAGAATCTGCACTGGACGCTGGTCATACGTCAAATCTGAGCGAACGGCAATCTTCGAGAAATCCACGGCATGAGACGGATCGCCGATATATCGACGAAGCTGCGACACATGGAAAACATCGTGAACTCCTTCCAAAGATGGCGGCAAGGCTAAGCGGTAAGCTACCTCGCCAACCCTCTCCAGAATATCAAACGGTCCAATGTATCGCGGGCTCAACTTCCCTCGCTTCCCAAAACGAATCACTCCATGATTCGGGGAAATCCTCAGAAACACATGATCCCCAGGCTGAAACTCCAAAGGACGACGTTTAGCATCCGCCCAATGCTTAAAACGGTCCTGAGCAATCCTCAACCTCTCCCGAATGTTCCTGACAACCTCCACAGCCTCCACAATCATCTCAGGTCCCAACAGCTCCCGATCGCCAACGTCATCCCAACTCAATGGCGATCGACATTTCCTCCCATAAAGAGCGGCGAAAGGCGCCATGCCAATAGATGCCTGGTAGCTGTTGTTGTAAGAGAACTCCACCAAATGTAGATGGTCCTCCCACGAACCCTTGAAATCCAACATGCACGCTCTCAGCATGTCTTCCAAAATTTGAATCGTCCTCTCGGACTGGCCATCCGTCTGCGGATGGTACGCCGTACTGAAACTCAGACGTGTACCCAAACTCTTCTGCAAACTCTGCCAGAACTGAGATGTGAACCTCGTGTCTCTGTCCGACACGATACTCACGGGGACTCCGTGAAGTCGCACGACCTCCTGCACGATTCACGTTACATCACAATCTAGGCTAGCAAAAGAAAACAGAAATGGAGAGTAAAAGAATTTACCTCCATGTATCTCCTCGCTAGCGCCTCAGTGGACTGTCCCACTCGGAATGGAATAAAGTGCGCGGATTTGGTCAATCGATCTACGATCACCCAAATCGCATCATTCTGCTTCGGACTCCGAGGTAGTCCAGTCACGAAATCCATAGTGATGTGTTTCCACTTCCACTCCGGAATCGGAAGCGGTTGTAGCAACCCGGCCATACGCTGATGCTCCGCCTTCACTTGCTGGCAAACCAAACACTTGGCCACACTCCGTGCCACACTCCTCTTCATGTCGTGCCACCAAAAGTTCAGACGAAGATCCTTGTACATCTTGGTCCCACCAGGATACACGGAATACGGCGAACTGTGTGCCTCCACCAACAACTCCTCTCTGATATCCCCAGCTGGCACACACAGCCTGGCTCCGAACCTCAACGAGCCATCATCATGAACCAAAAAGTCAGTCCGCAGACCGGCTTCAACCTGCCCTCGAATCCTTACCAATTTCGGATCTCCGGCCTGACTCGCCTTAATCCGATCCACGATCGTTGACTGCACCTGCATGTACATCAACGAAGAAGCCTCCCCGGGAAGAACAATCTCTACATCGGACCCGCAAAAATCCTGCTGCAATCTCCACCGCGAAGTCAAAATCATCACCGCTGGAAGCCTACTCAAAGCATCTGGCACCACATTCACCTTGCCAGGGTGATACTGCAAATCAATCTCATAATCCGCCATGAGCTCCAACCACCGACGCTGTCGCATGTTGAGCTCCTTCTGAGTAAAAATATACTTCAAGCTTTTGTGATCGGTGAAGATTTTCACTTTCTCACTCAGCAGGAAGTGCCTCCAAATCTTAAGAGCAAACACAACGGCAGCCAACTCCAAATCATGCGTCAGATAATTCTTCTCATGAACCTTGAGCTGACGAGAAGCATAAGCCACAACATGCCCGTGCTGATGCAACACACAACCGAGACCCTTGCCAGAAGCATCGCAAAAGATCTTGAATCCTCCACTGGGATCAGGCACAACAAGAATAGGGGCAGTCGTCAATCTCTCCCTCAGAATGCCAAAAGCATCCTCACAATCACCCGACCAAACAAAAGGTACATCCTTCCGAGTCAATCTGGTCATCGGCTCAGCAACACTGGAAAAGTCCTTAATGAAGCGCCGATAGTAACCGGCAAGCCCAAGGAAACTCCGAATCTCAGATGCTGACTGCAGAACAGGCCACTCTCTGATGGCCCTGATCTTCTCGGGATCCACTGAAATACCATCTCCAGTCACCACATGCCCCAGAAAAGCAACTCTATCCAGCCAAAACTCGCACTTTGAAAATTTAGCATACAACCGATGCTTCCTCAAAATCTCCAATACCGTCCTCAAGTGCGAGGCATGCTCCTCCTCCGACTTCGAATAGATCAGAATGTCTTCAATAAAGATAACGACAAACTTATCCAAAAAGTCGTAGAAAATCAGGTTCATCAGATTCATGAAAACTGCGGGTGCGTTAGTTACGCCGAAAGGCATAACCACAAACTCATAGTGTCCATACTTCGTCCTGAACGCTGTCTTCGGCACATCATCCTTCTTCACCTTCAGCTGATGGTAACCACTCCTCAAATCCAACTTAGAAACACCCTCGATCCTCCCAGCTGATCAAAAATATCATCAATACGAGGCAACGGGTATTTGTTCTTAATGGTCACCGCATTCAACTCCCGATAGTCCACGCACATGCGACGCGAACCATCCTTCTTCTTCACCAGCAACACCGGTGCTCCGCACAGAGACACGCTGGGATTAATGTAACCCTTCTGCATAAGATCATCCAACTGCCTATGCAACTCCTCCAACTTTGCTGGCGCCATACGATATGGTGCCTTCGAACTGGGCTGCGCATCTGGAATAAGATCAATAGAAAACTCCAAAGCTCGATCAGGTGGCAATCCAGACATCTCCTCGGGGAAGACGTCATCAAAATCTCGCACCACAGCTGGCCTCTCCAACTCCATCTGCATAGCCACAACCTCCACCGGTCTGGTCTGAAATCTGATCGGACCCAGCGAACTGCTACCTCGACTGAACTCAAACACCGGATGTCCGGGAATCTCGAACACCACCTTCTTCTTCCGACAGTCAATCGTAGCATAGAAGCTCGCAAGCCAATCCATCCCAAGGACAGCGTCGTAGTTGGTGATGTCGTGGACAATGAAATCAGCACAGAGCTCACGTCCACAAACCACCAACGGGCAAGAATTGCACCCACGATGCACCGAGACCACACCGTTCCCTGTGACGATATTCCAACTCTTAGGAAGAGAGGACGTCGACAAGGAATGCTTCTCCACGAAGCTCCGGGCCAAAATGCACATCGACGCACCTGAGTCAAAGAGGACTCGGGCAGGGAATGTGCAAACCAAAACCACACCTAACAAACAGTCTAATCAATCAAATCTTACTCTAGCAACATTCATACACAAGCAACCAACATAATTCAGCAATCAACTAACTAAGGAAGAAACAACTAGATTGGAAGTTACCTGCAATGACCTCATCCATGGCCGAGATCTCCTCCTCGGTCATCAGAAACGCCTGCCTCCTCGACGGAACAGCCCGCCGAAAAGCATGCCCTTGTGGAACAAGGGGTACCCCACGACCAGCGGGTACCGGGGCTCGCTGTTGCAACGGCGGGGTAGCAATAGGTGTCCTCCAAGGTTGCTTCAACCTCAGGCACTCCCTGAGGGCATGGGCAGGATCTCCACAGGCCATACATTGCCCCAAGAATCTCCTACACGATTCCTTGATGTGGCCCTCCTTTCCACAGAAATGGCAAACCTTCTGAACAGGCCCTCCCGGCCTCTTAAACTGAACAGGCTGGTTCGGCCTGAATCCAGGTCTAACCACAGCTCTCGCCTGTTCCACAGGCCTCTTCCCAACACCAACAATAGACCCCCTCCTCTGGTTCACGAGCAGCTCCTGCCTCTTGGCTGCTACTAGAACCTTCTGATAAGATTCCCGGTCAGAAGAGGTCACAAAACTCTGGAGCTCCGAAGCACGTCCATGTAGGAACCTCTGAGCTCTCTCCTCAGCGTCCTGCACCATCTTCGGTGCAAACCGACTCAGCCTCGTGAACTCTTGGTGGTACTGGTCCACCGACGAGCTTCCTTGCTTCAGATCGATAAAACGCTGCAGCATCTCTTCCCTGGCAGCTTTTGGGAAGAACTCACCATCAAATCTTGTCTTGAAGGTAGCCCAGACGATCGGCTCCACCAACATCTTCTCTTCAGCATCCCACCAATTTCTGGCGTTATCCCTCAGCTGGCGCTTCTCCAAGTCAACCCAACTAACTTCGTTGACCTTGGACATCTTCAGATTGTCCTCGATATTCCTCATCCACTCATCAGCAGCTAGTGGACCTTCGGTTCCATCAAAATATGCAGGACCCAGCTCTCTGAACTGCTTCGCCCCAGGCTCAGGGCGAGGGGCTTCCACCGCCCGAGCAGCTCGAGCCACCGGAGCATTCTGTACCTGCAGAAGCACACCCTGCTGAACCTGCATCATCTGCATCATCATCCTCATCATCTCTCCGCTAGTGGGCTCCCGCTCATGCTCCTCGTCATGAGGGGGCGCACCACTACCTCCACCACGGGTGATTCGTCTTCCTGCCATCTAGTGACACAGAAAGCGAAACAATTAGACTCATAGCTTAGGGCTCGGATGTCGAATTTATTTGTTGGACAATCTAATATTATTATCGTTATCCCGATAATTGCAGTTACAGAGTGACCTGCATGGGCCACCACTAAAACCTGTCACGCCCCGCTTCCCTAAAATGGAGGCGAGACGTGAGAAGGTCCGCTCAAGCGTGGAGCTGTGAAGCTCCGCGCCTGATAAGCGTAAATTTAGTATAAGCAGGTCCCTGTAAACGTAAACGGAACAACAACAATAATCATAATAAGATGAGACGGATATGAAATACCAATCCCAAAGTTTGTCCACAAAATATTCAACATCACAGAAAAATCCACGAGGCTAAAAGAAAGAGTCTAAAGGCCCAGAACAAGGCCAAACAAAACAAAAACATAACAGAGTATCAAACTAGGTGCCACGCACCGACAACCTAAGCAAACTAACAAAACCAGACGTAGACACTAAGACTGATCTCCAGTGTCTACGAAGTCCTCGTCCAACACGGGCTCGAGCTCGGCGTCCGCAAATGCCTCACCATCAGCAAGTAATTCTGGCTCAGGGTCTAACATGTGTCACCCAAAAGAGAAAGGGGCACATGTCAGCAAGTCTGAAAGACTTGAGCAAGGAAACTGAAAGTAACTAACAACCTAGCACTTATAATATTAAGCAATGACATGGCAGTTAAGTATGATGCAACAGTTTAAAGGGAGAGACAAGCACGCACGATGTAGCAAAAGCTACCAAATCACTAATTCACGAATCACTTATCACGATTATCACTTATGCACTAGAGATTTCGCCTGCTGGCCGGAGTGGCGGATCAGGCCAACTCGGGGCTCAGGTGGCCGCATATCTCTTACCCCACCCATATGTGTCGAGCGTTGGGGTTTCCAACTAACTGAGCTCGCTTCTGGATCACGAGCCAGGAAGTGTATTTGGCATAGGGGTGCACCTAGCCAGTATCCGAGCGTTGGGGTTTCCAACTACAGGGCTCGCTTCTGGAACACGAGCCAGGAATATAATATTGTAGCGTGTGCTACGCAATCACGATGAATAATCACTATGCAATGACATGAGCAGATATTCGCGTACCGTTAATTGAAATTAAACGTGACATACAAGCATGATGAAGGTGACGGACCAAGGTTCGTTGTCAAGCTAGGTCAATGGCGTCCAGACGGCTATCCTTTCACCGTCTAGTCTCTTTTACGCTAAAGCAAGGTAATGGCCTAAGACATGGCCCAAATCAAGAGATGCAAGTTTCACTTGCCTGATACCTGGGTTGACGAGCAATGAAGATCGTCACACAAGCTAACTACAGAATAGATCGCTGTTATGGCAAAACAATCATTAGAACAACGATTCTAAATCGATTTCTTAATAGAATCCTAATTGTCTAATAATCCATTTTATTAGGGTTTCACAATGTCAATGTGGGTTATGCTAAAACTAAAGGAATCGAGTACTACCGTGAAGAAGCGGAGGAACGATGCCGAGCAACCACGGCAACGGAAGAACGATCCGGCTCAGATCTGGAAATGAGGGAAAAATCTGGAGAAATGGGTTTTGATGTGGATTTTGGGGGTTTGATGAAGGTTTGGGGAAGATGGAAGGTGGGTTGTGACAAGGGAGGGTTTGGATGATGGAGGATGAGCTTGGGATGAAGGATTAATGGTTTGAGGAAGATGGGGGCTCAATAGGGGAGAAACTAGGGTTTTAGGTCATGAGGAAGAAGAAGAAAACGTTTGGAGGGGTATTTACAGAGTTTGGTGGCGGCTAGGGCAAAACTAGGGTTTCCTGTACTGTTTAGTCGGTCAAAGAGCAACCACTGACCGACTAGTTTGGGAACTAGTCGGTCGGTTGACCAACGCAGACCGACTAAGTGTAAACAGTAACCCAGACGAAAATTAGGATTTAGATTTAGTCGGTCAAAGAACAACTACTGACCGACTAGTTCGACATCTAGTCGGTCGATGAACGTTCTTAGACCGACTAAGAGTAAATAGTAACTAGTGTCAAAAATAGTTAATGAGTTAGTCGGTTAAAGAAGCATTGCCGACCGACTAGTTTGTAACCTAGTCGGTCAACCAACGTTCTTAGACCGACTAACGACAAACAGTAACTCCTGAACATTTAACAAAGCCCACTAGTCGGTTCAAGAAGGTTTTCCGACCGACTGGATCGTCATCAGTCGGTCGGTGCCCCTTCTTACAACGGCTAATGAGCACCAAAAGTTTCGAAATGGAGCGCGAAGCTCCGGGATGGTTTCCTAAGTCTCCTAGGCTCGTTCTAACTCTAAGATATATACGTTATGAAGCCCGTCACGAATGACTTACTTCAAACACGCCGACCGACGGAAGAATCTAGAGAATCACGACGAAACGAACGAAAATGAAAACTACGGAGACGGAAATGGAAATCACAAAGAAGGGAAAGCAACAATTAATATTATATATATAATAAAATCCATACATGAAAAACCAGTCGTTACAGGTTGCAAGTGGGAAGAAGTTAGAGAAGAAAGGAAGAGAAGAAGAGAAGGAAATCAAGTTTTTGAGGTAGGAATCCAACTTGGTTTTAGAAATCTATTTAAGGTTTATTTCTATCATGTTTTTATATCATGTTTACTCAATATGGATTAGGGGTAGCCAGATTGATGTGCCATGATTCAATTTCATGAATATCACCTTGAAATTTCAAGCAAAATCACCCTCTTGAAAAAGCTGAAATTCTGTAGAGTGTTATTACTTGAATTCTACTTTCTGTGGCTTGAATTAAGTTTCGAAAAAATTATATACTTGTAGATCTTGAAGTTCTACTCCAAAATCATATAAAATTTGACATAGGTTCAATTTAGAAATTAGGAGTAAAAAATTCCATCTTTATAACATGTCTGTTTGATCTTTAGTCGTGACACAATTTAGTAAACTTGACCTCAGTCTCTGCACACTCAATTGAATTTTGTATTCTTGGTCTCATTGTAAAGTTAACAAGTTTTTCTACAACTTCATCTCAGTGCATAATTTTCGAAATTCTGATTAAACCATGCCCAAAATTAGCTATCAATACAGACCCTGAAATCTGCCGCAAAACAGTCTGAACAGGTTGCACCAAATAATCCACCATAAATCATCTAGTCCACATTTCTACATGAAATTTTATAGGTGAATCCAGGACTACCATATCTTCAACTTTAATTTAGATAGTTTTGTCAAATTTACAAGAGCAATGAATAGAATATTTGATCTTTATGGCTGTCCTGGCAATTCCAGCAAGCTGGAGTGTTTGGTTGAATATTGAATCGTGTGGTGATGTTAATTTTCCATTCCATTATGCATGAATGGTGTGCTACTCGAAGGAATGCTAAGTTGTGCTTTTGTTACTAAGTTTGATGATGTGACAATATTCGTTTCTATTGTGTCGGCCACATGTTTGTCGAGATGCCCCAATGAATGTGAAGTTAAAAAAACATGAGAAATGAGCCTATATGCTCTTGTATCAAGAGCCCTGTTATAAATTGATGATGTTGGGGACATGGATGGCATGGCTACATTATCATAGGTGAATGTGTATGTGATGAGATGGATGGCATGTCACGTGAGTGCAAGACCCAGATTGCTATGTGACAAGGCGATGACTGAGGGCATGGCACTTAGGTGCATGACTCGTGTTGATGAAAGGAAGTTACTGAACATGTATCATGCCACCATGATTCCTATAATGAAACTTATAACGCTTAATTGATATTTGAGAATGTCTCAATCCCCTCCAAAAGGGGGTGAGCTACTAAAACTGGGGTTTGGGGGAAATTTGAGTAAATTGTGGGTATGAGGCCGAGACTACGAAGGTGGAGAGGTGATGATGTGATATGTGATGATTATTTCCACTCGCCTTATAGGGAGTGGAGGGGCATTGACGTTGTGATGATGTGGTTTGAATGTGAGAGGTATATGGTGGAGTGCCTCACTTTTGCTACTGTACAGGGAGGAGGCGGAGATGCCCGGTGTACAGTGCCTGTATCCACTGCACCGTGTGCCATACTTACCACAAATCTTTGGGGTGAGTGCTTGTGAGGCAGGTCCCCTGACGGGCAGGGTGAGAGGCCCGACGTAAAGTGCCCGTGTCCACTGCGTCGTGTGCAGTTTCCACCCCAAATCCTTTGGGTGAGATCCAGGTCCTGGTAGCACACTGGTTACCCAAGTTTCCAACTATTTAAATTATTAAATATAATTTTTGCATGTTACTTCCTCTGCTTGCAGCACCTCCCTCTTCCCTTTATCTGCTATGCTTGTGACACTGTGATGTACTTCTGGCACTTGTAATTTCTTTTATATTATGTTTGTGTGAACACTTGTATTATTATTTGTGCTAACCCTTTTCTTGCAGTAGCTCGGCATCGAACTGCAGGTATGATCCCTTACTTGGCCGTTTATCTTCCGCCATATCATTTAATTTACATGCCTTATTTCTCATGCCTTGCCTATTGGTTGATAACCTAAAATGGTGTTTCAAATCCAAGTTGTTTTCCTACTGGGGCACGCATTGACGTGCTCCTCCCCATTTTTCAGGTAGCAGATAGTTGGAGAGCATGGGAAACTTGTGGGTATGGAGCTGGGGTGTGGGATAGTTCAGGAGGTTGAATTGTACTTTGGGGTCAAGGAGTTGAATATTGTCCTTGTGAGTTGACTTGAGTGGAAATTTTATTGGTGTACATCTATATCAGTTGTTGGGTTGATCCTTTGTGATGATGTATAAGTGGAATGTGATCTCCTTGTTGTTATATATGGAACATTAAAGGTACTATCCCAGCATGTGCGTAGTGGCCTGCCTTTGTTTTCTTTCTGTCTCTTGCATTTTTCCTTCATTACCTCTGCCTCTTCAAGATTCATGGGAAAATTTTTTTAAAAAAATTCCAAGTATTTTGGGGAGCGGGGCGTTACATTTTTGGTGGCCATGCAGGTCACCGCACTGCAATGTGCGTAAGGATAGTACATGTAATGTTCCATAAAGTAGATTTATTCTAAGGTGGGTAGATGACCCCTAATATCTAGTATAATCTGTGCTCATCCTAGTCCCACTAGATGTGTATATTGTTGTACAGATGAATATGAGCGTATAGGTGTGTGAATTTATTCGGCTATAGGGTCGTGTGAGTATAAATACATATACGAATGTATGTATGCATGATAATGATACGTTTATTTACCAGGTATACCTATATAAATAGGGATGTCTATTAGGATGAATATATTTGGATTTATAAAAAGGAAGAACCTGTGTATGAGTGTTATGTGTGCATGAATACCTGTGTGTATATGTTTAGTTAGAGTACACAGTTGTGTGTGTATGCATATATGGGTGCATGTGTAGGGCATGTATACCATGATAATGTATGTACCTAAGATGGTATGTGTGTAGAGTGTATCCATCGGTATAGCTATATGTACGTTTTGTGTACAACCTTACATCTCATATGCATAGATTAGGTCCATATATATATTGGTATGTACTGTTGTGGATGATATACCACTATGTTGTGCACATGATGTATATATGCTGTGATGGTATATAGACCTATGCATATGAGTGAATGTCCCTATATGTATAGAGTAAGTACCTAAGTATAAAAGTATATTTGTGTATGGTAGTGTATGGGGCCTAGGGGTGTGTGAAGATGTGCGTGCATGTGTAGTTGTTGTGTAATTGAATGGATATACGTAGTAAGCATATGTGTATTTGGTCTGTATACTTGCATTTAAACGGCTTGCTAGTTGCATTTATTCTCAATAGCTATAATGATGTATGGATATTTGTGGGTGTATGTATTAGGCGGGTGAATACGTAAGTATATTTATATTATGTCTTGTATATATATGTATCTACACATCCGTGAATAGGTATGTGTTATACTTGTGTGAATCCGAGATGGAGTTGTATAAATAAGTGTATGTCTATGTTATGTAACTGTGTAGGTATCGAATTATTTGTAGTAGTGCCTATGTATGTGTAGTATGCTACTATAGTTGACTCGTACTACGTGTGTGTATGTCAGTTAGTGGAGGGATGTGTAGGGATGTGTATTGGTGGGTACACCTATCTAATATAGGTGTGAGTGTTAGGTCAGTGTATGTCTTTATCCGTTCATTATATTATGGTTGTTTACCCATGTGGGATATATACCTAGATGCATGTGGTGAGTATATGTCACGCCCCGCTTCCCAAAACTACGGAGGCGAAGCGTGACTAAGGCCCGCTTGGGCCGGAGCTGTGAGGCTCGGACCCAATAAACGTCTGTGAGGATACACCATTCCACGTACAGGTTCTTGCATGCATTACAGAACAATAAAAATAACATTTCATTAAATTGAAACCACGTCTAGAATCATTCGTACAAGAAATAAAACAGCTAGGCTTCAGCATGGCCAAAAGGAAACTACAACAAAGCACTAATCCTACTACAAGGTACTAAAGCAAAATTGAAAGTAGTGACAGAAAAGAAACTCCGGCTCACGGAAAGCGACTCAGCGTCACGTCAACTCTTGGCTCCCAAGGTCAGACGTCTCAACTAATCCTCATGGTAACCTGTCTCGTAATCTGACATACATTCCAAAAACATGAATGTATGTCAGCAAGGGCCTGCGAGTGAAGGTAAGGAGACCCAAGGCAAAGTGCACGAATAATAATAAATTATGAAGCATTAATGATTTAATTACAAGATGTCAGCAGCATTAAACATGACAATTTTAAAGCAAGAAAAAGTAAGGTACTACTAGTCTAGCAGTTCTAAAACAAAGTAAAGTAATGATCATGGCAATTTACATGGACATGGTAGGGAAGTAAAAGACAACACAGGAAAGTAAAACGTGACAAACAGTAGTCGTAGCGTGTGCTACCGGCTACGGGACTAAGCTAGACAGGACATGACAACAAGACAAGACGTGCGTGTGACACCAAAGAGAGTGCACGCCTGTAGAGTAGAGAGTGGCCAAACCCTCTATCTGGTGGTCGTTCACCCAACCCCACCCCAAGTGCTCAAGACAAGACAAGACTGGACTGTACGAGTACCGCTCACACCCTTGGTGAGTTCCTCTCCCATGGTCCGTCGGGGCGCTCACTCCCCTGATGAGACACCGAGACTTTCCGTAAGGTGTACACGAAAGTAGCGGTCTGCTGGGACGCTCACTCCCCTGGTGAGACGTCGAGACTTCCCGTAAGGTATACACGAAAGGAACGGTCCGCCGGGACGCTCACTCCCATGGTGAGACGTCGAGACTTCCCGTAAGGTATACACGAATGGAACGGTCCGCCGGGACGCTCACTCCCCTGGTGAGACGTTGAGACTTCCTGTAAGTTATACCACATGAACTAGAGAAGACAAGATATAACCAGTTATGGATGTTCAGTTGTTTAGTTGTTGTTCTAGGGGGTCCATACGCATGCACATAGATAAAACCTATGGTAACAGTTGTTGTTGTTGTTGATTCTAGGGGGTCCACACACACGCACACACAGAGAGATGCAATTAAACATTAATACTTCAATAATCTGTATAAATTCGCACACTTGCCTCTTTCGGTGAATTTGGGTGACCAGATGATAGTAACGGAAGGCGCAGTATATCTGTACTAACAGATTAAGTGATATTAAGTTAAAGGTGTTAAGCTTTCCAATTCATATTATAACATAACATACTGTTTATTAACTTATGTAAGCTAAAATATATATAATGATCTAATTTAGCTAACAAACATGTTACTGTTATGAATGAGGGAGGCCTTTGGCCTACCCTCCTTCATTACCCATTCATTAGGCCCCCATTACTTAGAGTAATGGGGACCCTTGGTCTCCTAGAGGCTTTTGGCCTCCCCACTATGAGATATATAAATAGAGCACCATGGCTCTTAGCATGGTGGATTTGATTCTTAGCAATGAAATTCTCTCTCTCTCTCTCTCTCTCTCTTGAGTTCATTATCATATAACACGTTATCAGCACCTGCGCTCTATTTTTGAGCTTTTTCTTCCCGTCCGTCCCCTCAAAAATCCATCCCCTACGCGCGAAGGAATCTCTGGTTGCGGCGACGTTGCGGCGATACGTTGCGGCGTTCCTCTTGGGCGTATTCGGAGCGTGGAATTTTCTATCTACGGATCTTCTATTTTTGGTCGATCTTCCCTAGATTTTTAATCTAGAGGTACTATAAATCAATCTCATTCACTATTTTTATCTTCCAGAATAAGGGATAATGAAATCACAAGGTGAAATTGTTTTTTTTGTTATAATTGTTTCATGACCTTACATCAATTAAAATGTTCCTGCAATGTAAAATTCCTGGTTTCATACGAGAGCTTGCAAATTGTATTAACACGTATTAACATGTTGGTGGGAAAACAATCTATTGACCAAATATTGGAATCATACATATGTTTTCTGTACAATTTCTTAGGATCAGGAATCAATTGTACATTGACAGAACAAAAATCATTTTTGGCGATAAGGACATGCATTATTTCATTTGAGAGTTGATGACATGTTATTTATAGCAAATTCTCAATTATTGAGTATATTGTAGCATTCAATTAGAAAGTCTGCACATTGATTTGGGACAGAAATGGACAGATTAATTTATTTGTATTAGGAAATAATGGACATATTCGACTTACAAGCATGCTAAAAATATTACTGTTATTAGTAAACCATATAATAATTTGAGAAATTGTTGATGCAAAAGATTTCATTTCTGTCTAATCTGTATGTTCCAAGAGAAACAAAATTGATAGATTATGTGCTCTTTCCAGACCCAATAGCGTAAAGCTTGTATCTCAATCAAATGCCAATTTATTAATAAGCAGAAGGTTTTGTTTCATGTGTTCAGACCTATAAAAGATGATTGCAAAGAAACAACGGACAATTAAATCAAACCGACTACATGTAACGAATGAACAATAAAAACAAATCTATGATATCTTTATATCTGTAGCTACCAAAATTTTGTAGCATCAATATTGTTGACATTCAGAGTTTTCAATTCTCCAATTCTTGGTGACAAAATTCCATTAAATCCCATGTAAGGCAACGTTTGGCAGACAAATAAAGATAGCAAAATTAATTTAATGATGACTGGAAAGAAAAATGCATATATGAAAAACAGAATGGACAAAGTAAAATATCAACTTTCACTTGAAGGACATTCTAGTGGTTATCACAAATAATTGAGTTCCAAGTACATGGGTTAACTTGGTTTTTGGTTCTAATCAGAAAGCTGATTCCCAGTAATTAAAGCCCATTTTGTTCCTATCAATAACTAAATAATTCTTTTGGGCCTGCATCCCCTATTACTTAACGGTTAATATTTTTGCCCACTAATTAATGGCCTGATGTCAATTACTTAAATGGACTCTCCTCTATGTAATATCACAAATATTTTCTATAGTCCATGTTGACAAATTTAAACATCGCTCTTGCATACTATTATCTATGGTTTACTAGGACTCTATTTTTCAAAATATAACTATCTTAAAGATCCTGAGACCGCTCTGCCGTTAGTCAACTAACCTAACGGTGTATGACGTTTCCACGTGGTCTACAAGATATTTATATTTTCTAGTTTCCCTTACCATATGTTTTGCTTGAGATATATGCGTGGTTGTTTACTTTTATGCCCGTAGCATATTTAGAACTGCGTGGATGTTTAAATCAGTAAAAATGTGTTTTTCGGGATCGGCCATTGTATACCTATTTACTTTCCTTGCACTTTTATTTTCTTTTGAGAGAATTTGTAAGTGAGGAAATTTGTATTTTAAAGCCAAAGCTCGATGCAACAGCACATAGAATTGATGAAAACTCCTTCAATGGATCATGATGTCGGTCAATGTGCTTGGCTAAGTTTGCTGGACCAACCTAGCTTGACTGGGTAACAAGTGGTCCTGGCTTAGTCAATTCCCTGGCCGCGTCCGCTGGACCGCAAGGAGTCGATTCATGACTGTGTAAGCCAAAGCTCGATGCAACAGCATATGAAGACGGAGATATAGGGACCCAGTTCAGTTTGGGTTTCCAAAGTTGTATTATTTTTTTCTCTATTATGGACTTTAAACGAACTTTGGACTGTGTACTATTTTGGGTATCTGGCCGATCCCCGCATTTTTACTTGTTTATTTCTTTATGCATGAATTTTTGAATTTTAATTAATTCATGCTCATTTTAAAATACGTAGATAAATGGCAAAATTGGCAAGCGTCGATTTCGAGGTCCTCGATTCTGCAGGGACAAATTACCTGAGTTGGCGAGTGGACCTGAAGTTCCACTTGCGTTCAATGGCCCTCCTTGGGTCCATTTTGGCTCCTTCCTCGGCCCCAGCAGCGGCCGAAGCTTCTGCTACAGCTAGCAGCAGCCCCACAACCACTGTATCCGATGTAGATAAGGCGAAAGCCATAATCTACATTAGGAAGCATATAGATCGGACCTTAAAGGCCGAATACTTAACGGTTGAGGACCCGAAGGACCTGTGGACAGCACTGGAAGCACGGTATAAACATCAAATTGATGTTATATTACCCCGTGCCAGTTATGAGTGGGAAACCCTCAGACTTCAGGACTATAAGTCCGTCGCTGAGTACAATTCTGCACTTCATAACATCACCTCACGCCTGAAGTTGTGCGGTGAAGAAGTGACAGAACAGCGCATGTTGGAAAAGACATTTACCTCGTTTCACGAGAAAGATGCAATCCTCATGCAGCAGTATCGTGAACGCAATTTCACGAAATTTTCCGATCTGATCTCATGCCTACTTAGGGCAGAGCAGAATTGAGACTTACTGCTTGCAACTCATAACTTACGTCCAGCTGGCACTGCCCCTATCCCTGAAGCCCACCACGTTTCTCCCCAGAAGTGGAAAAATAAGAGGAAGGCTAAAAACACTAAAGGGAAAGCTATAATGAAGCAACCAAGAGGTGCAGCTCCACAGACAAACAAAAACAATAAGGGAAAAAGAAATTTCACTTGGAAGCGAAAGAACACCGAGCAAGTGTCACTTCCAAAGAAGAACTGGGAGGATAAATGCCATAGATGCGGCATGACTGGCCATTGGTCCAGAAACTGCCGCACTCCTCGCCACCTCCAGGATCTATACCAGGCGAGCCAGAAGTCTCTACCTGAAACAAACTTGGCGGCTGTTCAGCCGCCAACAATGTTTACTGCAAAAGACTTCGAGAACGACGACCTTCTCGATTGAGCATCATCGTTTATCTATGCTTTTTAGAATTAAATGTATCTTCATCTTTTATTTGCTTAAGTACGAACTTTTATTTTCGAATGAATGTTTACATTTTCGCTCAAATAAAATTTCGTTTTTGCTTATATAGATGATGTCTGAGTGCCTAGTGGACAGTGCCTCAACGCACACAATCCTTCGCGATCATTGCTATTTTAATAGCGTAAATAAATATGACGGTCTTGTTATCACAATTTCAGGACTGTCCCAAATAATCGAAGGATCTGGTGAAGCAATTATACTGCTCCCAAATAACACAAGACTTCAAATAAAAAATGCATTATTCTCTCCTAAATCAAATAGGAATCTCGTAAGTTTCAAGGATTTCCGTTTAAACGGATATCACTTAGAAACCAGAGATGAAAATACGGTTGAATATCTGTATGTAACTCGTCAGAAAGATGACCGGAAGATCATCTGCGAACGATTCAAGGGACTCCCGTCGGGTCTCTACCAAACATACATTCAACCAATAGAAGCCAATATGACTGAGCACCAGACGTGCCAATCACTGCCAGAGTTCGAACTCTGGCACAATAGACTTGGTCACCCTGGAACAGCAATGATGCGACGCATCATTTCTGAATCCTGTGGACACAAATTGAAGAACCTGAAGATTCTTCAAAAGGGTGAATTTCCATGTCTCCCTTGTTTCAAGGGAAAACTTATAACGAGACCATCCTTCCTGAAAGTGGGATTAGAGTCTACTGGCTTCCTTGAGAGAATTCATGGTGACATTTGCGGGCCTATTCACCCCGCAAGTGGCCCATTTCGGTACTTCATGGTACTGATTGATGCATCAACCAAATGGTCTTATGTGTGCCTATTGTCCACCCGCAACCTAGCTTTTCCAAAGCTATTGGCACAAATAATAAGGTTGCGTGCTCATTTCCCCGATAACCAAATCAAGAAACTACGTCTTGATAATGCGGGAGAATTTACTTCACAAGTCTTTGAAGACTATTGACGGGCAACGGGTATTGAAGTTGAACATCCTGTAGCACATGTTCACACCCAAAACGGATTAGCTGAGTCCCTTATAAAGAGACTCCAATGGATTACACGTCCATTGCTTATGAAATCCCAGTTGCCTGTGGATGCTTGGGGGCATGCTATTTTACATGCCGCATCACTTATTAGGATAAGACCCTCTGGAGGTCACACTTTATCCCCGATGCAACTAGCATACGGCGCACCTCCGGATATCTCTCATTTGAGAGTGTTTGGTTGTGCGGTATATGTCCCAATAGCACCACCGCAGAGGACCAAAATGGGTCCTCAGCGTCGTCTAGGTATATATATTGGGTTTGATTCGCCCTCTATTATCAGATACCTTGAACCCCTGACGGGTGACGCATTCAAGGCACGTTTTGCAGACTGTGAATTTAATGAGAAATTTTTTCCAAAACTGGGCACACAGTCTAAGAAGCCAGAAGCTTCTGAGACCATTAGTTGGGACCAGAAGTCTTTGTCCCTATATGATCCGCGTACTAATCTGTGTGAAGATGAGATCCTGAAGATCCTTCACATCCAGAATACAGTACATCTTTTACCGGATAAATTCACGGACAACCAGAAGATTGTCCGTTCACACGTCCCTGCTGCCAATACGCCAGCTAGGATTGACATCCCCATAGATGGATACAGCCCACCGGCAGCAGAATTGGTTGTACCTCAAATGAAAAGAGGACGCCCACCAGGTTCAAAAGATAAAGTTCCTCGAAAGAGGAAGACTCCTGGCGATACTAAGATTATCCCTCCACAGGATGCTGAGCTCAGACCAGCTACTTCTCCCCTCCTGATTTCCCCAGCAGAGGAAACAATAGGAGAAACATCATTAAATTTTGTACGTACTGGAGAAGTACTGGACAGAAATAGCATAGTCGTCGACGACGATTTTGCGTTCGATATTGCCGTTCACGTCATTGAATATGACGATGACGTCGAACCACGATCTCTAACGGAATGTAAACGCAGAGATGATTGGCCAAAGTGGGACGATGCAATAAGAGTAGAGCTGTACTCACTCTTGAAACGCAAAGTCTTTGGACCAGTAGTCCAAACACCAGTAGGTGTTAAACCTGTGTGATATAAGTGGGTTTTCATAAGAAAAAGAGATGAAAATAATGTGATCGTTCGCTATAAGGCACGCCTTGTAGCCCAGGGATTTTCCCAAAGACCGGGGATTGATTACGAAGATACGTATTCCCCGGTCATGGATTCGATCACCTTCCGATTTTTAATCAGCCTAACTTCTCTGGAAAGCCTAGAAATGCAGCTCATGGAAGTTGTGACTGCATATCTATATGGCAATATAGATAAAAATATCTATATGAGACTTCCTGATGGGTTTAATCTACCCCCAGAGATGAAAGAGATACCTCGGGACGTATTCTCTGTAAGGCTACATAGATCATTATATGGTCTAAAACAATCGGGCAAGATGTGGTATAACAGACTAAGTGATTTTCTTGCACAGCAAGGATTCACGAATAACGAAGTCTGCCCGTGTATCTTTATCAAAAGAACGGGAACAGGATTTGTCATCATAGCTGTATATGTAGATGACTTAAATCTCATAGGATCTCCTGCAGAGATCAAAGAGATATCTGAAAGCCTTAAACATACTTTTGAAATGAAAGACCTAGGCAAAACAAAGTATTGTCTTGGCTTACAGATAGAACACCTAAGAGGTGGAATCGTATTACACCAATCTAATTATACAAATAAACTTCTACGCAAGTTTCATATGGATAAATGTCATCCTTTAGGTACTCCTATGGTCGTAAGATCACTAGATGTACATAAGGACCCCTTCCGGCCACTGGAAGAGGGGGAGGAGATACTGGGTCCTGAAGTACCCTACCTCAGTGCCATTGGAGCACTTCTATATCTGGCTAACTGTACGCGTCCCGATATAGCGTTTACAGTTAATCTACTAGCCAGACACAGTGCTGCACCCACAAAGCGCCACTGGAACGGAGTAAAGCATCTTCTGCGATACCTTCAGGGTTCCATTGATCTTGGACTTTACTACCAGAGAGGTGCCTCCCCCAAATTGTTTGGTTATGCTGATGCAGGTTATCTCTCTGATCCGCACACGGCAAAATCTCAAACAGGTTTTGTATTTACCTACGGAGATAATGCTATCTCTTGGAGATCGGTAAAACAAACCACTACTGCTACATCTTCCAACCATTCAGAGCTCATCGCGATCCATGAGGCGAGCAGAGAATGTTTTTGGCTACGCTCCGTCGTCCAACACATCCTCCAATCCACTGGCCTGAAGACCAGTGATCTGGAGCCTACTGCCCTATTCGAAGACAACGCCGCATGCATTGCTCAGCTTCAGAAGGGCTACATCAAAGGCGACAGGACAAAACACATTTCTCCCAAGTTTTTCTGGACGCACGAGCAGAAGAACGACAAGCAGATTGAAGTTCGACAGATCCAGTCATGCAACAACTTAGCTGATCTTTTTACTAAGGCATTGCCTAAATGTACTTTTGTAAAGCTTGTAAAGAACATTGGTATGCGACAGTTGAAAGACCTGTAAGCCTGAAGCTTGTACGGATCAGGGGGAGTAACATGTGGGTTGCACTCTTTTTCCTTAAGCTGTTGGGTTTTCCCACTGTGTTTTCCACAGCTAAGGTTTTAACGAGGCAAACACACTTACTCTGGATCCAGAAGTATCCACCCCTTGCCTCAGTAGCTGAGACCGAAGTGATGAATGTGTAAGGGGGAGTGTTATGAATGAGGGAGGCCTTTGGCCTCCCCTCCTTCATTACCCATGCATTAGGCCCCCATTACTTAGAGTAATGGGGACCCTTGGTCTCCTAGAGGCTTTTGGCCTCCCCACTATGAGATATATAAATAGAGCACCATGGCTCTTAGCATGGTGGATTTGATTCTTAGCAATGAAATTCTCTCTCTCTCTCTCTCTCTCTCTCTCTCTCTCTCTCTCTCTCTCTCTCTCTCTCTCTTGAGTTCATTATCATATAAGAGTTACAAGTTTTTAATAACTTATAGTTATGATTTAATACCCATAAAATACTGCATATGTAATTTTGTTCCATCTAACAGGATCCTGTTTTAATATAATAACTTTTTATATTAAAAAAAGAAACTTATGGTTTCGCTTTAACCTAATACTATTTAATAAGTAGCTTCTAACAATTAATATTACCTAACAGTACGTAAGGCAAGTAACACAACTAATTTATTTAATTGTTCATACACTTACATTTTTGCTTTCGTTCCGCTTTGTTGCTCGAAGATGGGAACCAACGCGTTGGACGGCGACGGAAGCGAGCTGCGACGGAAGCGGCTGCGGCGACGAGTGGAGATGGGGCATGGTGGCGTTTCTGGCAGTCGGCGAAAGACAGCGAGGTGACGGCGACAGGGCTCGGGGCGGTACTGGTCGGAGGCTGAGAAGGTAGGGAGGTAGGAGGCGCGGCGATGGCGGTTTGGGTGGAGTACAGCGGAGGCTGGTTGTGCGGCCTGGCTGGGTGTTCACTGAGGTTGCTGGATCGGGTTATGGGCAGTTGAGGGAGGAAGGGGGGAAGAGACTGCGTCGGGCTGAGGTTGACGGGAACGAACGGTGGCTGCCGTGAGGAAGTAAGGATGGGTGTGGCATGGGCGCCGGCGGGGAGCGGACATGAGACGAGGCTGAGGTTGTTATT